>CAMZMU010000041.1:134990888-135250589 GCA_947311845.1 Poa pratensis | reverse complement strand
GGGGTAGCTCCGAGGACTTTTTATACTTGGTTGTGATAGGTTAGGTCATATGAAAATTTGGAACCCAGTTTGGCCCCCATGGTTTCACATGATTCCATCCGTTGCAAGCGATATGGGAGTTTCCACCTAGAAGACCAGATCCTTCGAGGGAGATAAGTGCGGTGTGTGAAGCGGTCAACACCATCGGAGTCTCAAGATGTCTCTACAACCTCCCACCACACTATAATGCATACTATGTGACACCACCTAGGTTTTGGTGTGGTTCCGACACCCCGAAGAAAACGCTTCCGTCGACCCCCCCCCCAGATTTGACCGCAAGTAACCGTGTCGTCTACCCCTTCCACGGGCGTCGAAAGGGGGTAGCTCCGAGAACTTTTATACTTGGTTGTGCTAGGTTAGGTCATATGAACATTTGGAACCCAGTTTGGCCCCATGGTTTCACATGATCCATCCGTTGCACGCGATAGGGAGTTTCCACCTAGAAGACCAGAACCTTCGAGGGAGATAAGTGTCGATGTGTGAAGCCGGTCACACCTCGGAGTCTCAAGATGTCTCTAACAACCTCCCACCACACTAATGCATATTATGTGACACCACCCAGGTTTTGGTGTGGTTTCCGACACCCCGAAGAAATCGCTTCCGTCGAACCCCCCCCCCAGATTTAACCGCAAGTCAACCGTGTCGTCTACCCCTCCACGGGAGTCGAAAGGGGTAGCTCCGAGGACTTTTATACTTGGTTGTGCTAGGCTAGGTCATATGAACATTTGGAACCCAGTTTGGCCCCATGGTTTCACATGATTCCATCCGTTGCAAGCGATATGGGAGTTTCCACCTAGAAGACCAGAACCTTCGACGGAGATAAGTGCGGTGTGTGAAGCCGGTCACACCTCAGAGTCTCAAGATGTCTCTAACAACCTCCCACCACACTCTAATGCATATTATGTGACACCACCAGGTTTTGGTGTGGTTCCGGCACCCCGAAGAAATCGCTTCGTCGAACCCCCCCCCCCCCCCCCCCCCAGATTTGACCGCAAGTCAACCGTGTCGTCTACCCCTTCCACGGGAGTCAAAAGGGTGTAGCTCCGAGGACTTTTATACTTGGTTGTGCTAGGCTAGGTCATATGAACATTTGGAACCCAGTTTGGCCCCATGGTTTCACATGATTCCATCCGTTGCACGCGATATGGGAGTTTCCACCTAGAAGACCAGAACCTTCGAGGGAGATAAGTGCGGTGTGTGAAGCCAGTCACACCTCGGAGTCTCAAGATGTCTCTAACAACCTCCCACCACCTCTAATGCATATTATGTGACACCACCCAGGTTTTGGTGTGGTTCCGACACCCTGAAGAAATCGCTTCCGTCGAACCCCCCCCCCCCCCCCCAGATTTGACCGCAAGTCAACCGTGTCGTCTACCCCTTCCGCGGGAGTCGAAAGGGTGTAGCTCCGAGGACTTTTATACTTGGTTGTGCTAGGCTAGGTCATATGAACATTTGGAACCCAGTTTGGCCCCATGGTTTCACATGATTCCATCCGTTGCACGCGATATGGGAGTTTCCACCTAGAAGACCAGAACCTTCGAGGGAGATAAGTGCGGTGTGTGAAGCCGGTCACACCTCGGAGTCTCAAGATGTCTCTAACAACCTCCCACCACACACTAATGCATATTATGTGACACCACCTAGGTTTTGGTGTGGTTCCTACACCCCGAAGAAACCGCTTCCGTCGAACCCCCCCCCCCCCCCAGATTTGACCACAAGTCAACTGTGTCGTCTACCCCTTCCACGGGCATCGAAAGGGGGTAGCTCCGAGGACTTTTATACTTGGTTGTGCTAGGTTAGGTCATATGAACATTTGGAACCCAGTTTGGCCCCATGGTTTCACATGATTCCATCCGTTGCACGCGATATGGGAGTTTCCACCTAGAAGACCAGAACCTTCGAGGGAGATAAGTGCGGTGTGTGAAGCCGGTCACACCTCGGAGTCTCAAGAAGTCTCTAACAACCTCCCACCACACTCTAATGCATATTATGTGACACCACCCAAATTTTGGTGTGGTTCCGACACCCCGAAGAAACTGGCGCCAAAACAGCACACGTCGGAGAGACGGAAGAGCGGGAATAATGTAAACTTCGCCGAGAAGGTTTCTCGGCGAAGTTTCAGCTATCGGCGAAGAGTTGGCGCGTACTGAATTTATTTTGCCTCCCACCTTGTTTGCCGAGAGGAAGGCTCGGCAAGCAACCACACCCGGCGAAGAAATGGCGCGGAACGAAATTTTCTTTCCCGCCCATGTCTTCGCCGAGTACCGCCGAACGATGCTCCCGGCGAACATCTGACAGAAATGGCGGCAAATGTCAAAACTTTTGCGCGCACAATTTGCCGAGCGCGGCTCTCGGCGAAGAAAAGAAGGCAACATTTTTTTTCCCTGTCGCCTCTTTGTCGGGTGCGAAACTCGGCGAAATTCACGCATTGCCGCAGGAAGGTGGGTCCCAATGGCAGGCGCCACGTTGTCAGCCGTTTCGCCGAGATCGGCGCGTTGCCGAGTGTTTTTTGCGGTCTTTGCCGAGATTATTTTCTTCGCCGAGATCTTCATCAACGCTGTGCTGGCGAATGTGGTGTTTGCCGAGTGGTCTGATCTGCGCCGAGTATTTTCTGTGTTGTGTCGGCGTAGGATGTGTTCGCCGACACTCCCCGAGATTTGGCACTCGGCGAATCCGAGACCACTCGGCAGAGAGTGATTTTCCAGTAGTGACACCACTGTGGTTAACGCAGTAGAAGCAGCCTTCAAACATTATTGGTGCAGCTGTCAAGGTACCACCATCGAATTCTAACAAGGTCCAGTGGTCGTCGCCAGGCTTGGCCATCCCAAGCATATTGAGCTGGATGAAGCAGAGCACCACTGTGGAATCATCACTTGCAATGCCAGAGCCCCATGCTCTGAAGTTTGATTCTAAAAAAAAAGGCCATGACGCTCGGGAAGCATGTCGTCGTGGTACTCAGAGGGCACCAGAGTGCTGAGCGGCGGGAGCTGCGTGAGGTTGCGGGTGAGCGGGTTGAGAAAGCACATGTCGGTGGTGCACGGCGGCTTGCGGGCGAGAACAAGGGGGCACTCGGGGGGTAAGGGCGAGCAGCTCGTAGTCATGGAACTCAGGGATATGAACCTTTACGCACTCACCGGTGTATGTGTTGAGAAAGCAGCGGTGGTCCGGGTCGGCGAGCTTCTCCCGGAGCATGGTCCACCTCCAGGGATGGAACCGGCGGTCCAAGCCGCTGTGTGTGCGCAGCTCCGTGGAAGACTGCCGCCACGGCGGCACACAGCACGGAAGTGCACATAGTCAGCAACGTCATATGCAAGGACGGGCTCGGCGATGAGCCTCGCTAGACCATCATCGAGATTAGCCCAATCCCTCCTGCGAGGGCGGAAAATCAGATCGGAATCACAATCATGGCCGCGGTAAGGAAGAGCAAGTGTTCCTGACGGCACGTACCAGTTGTTATCAGGAGGGCAAGGTAGGTCGACATCACAAGCAAGCAAGCACATGCTCGGTGATGAGCCCCGCTTGCCCATCAAGAAGTCTCGCAAGGTACCTACTGCCAGGGTGGTAAATCAGACCGGATTCACAATACGGGAGACTGTTTCAGCGCAAGCAATTCCGACGACAGCCGGAACTTTGATCTGACCTGCTGGACTCCCTAGCCGCTTCATCGCCCGAACGACTTGCTATGTAGCCGGGATGATGATATGATTATCTAATGCACTGCTTGGCCGCTTCGTCCCAAGGAGGCAAGGAGTCGCGCAGCGGCTTCCATTCTGCCTCTGCTGCCGCCGCCGAATTGAGAATAGGAGGATAGGGTTGGTTCGAAAGGGGACGGGAGAGAATTATAGTTGGCAATCGTGCCGCACCGCACGGCACGTCGCGTGCCGAGCTCGGCATGGCCCACGAATGGCACGGCCCACGAGCGGCACGGTTGCATTCGTGCCATGCCGTGCCGGCCCACGGGCTGCGGCCAGAGCACGAGCACGCCGGCACGCAACGGGCACGGCGGCTCGGCACGGTCGGCCCACGTAGGGCCCGGGAAACTGGAAACAAAAAAATGGGGGCAAAGGCGATATGATTTTAATACTTTTTATTCAGCTAGCAAGCCGCCTCATTAAAACCTTCCAGTCCCCTTAGGTACCCTGTAAGGAAAAGAGTGCGTCTAAAACTTGCTGCTCTCCGACTTAAAAAGGAAAATTACAAAGGTGGCCATGGAGCGCTTCTCTCCAATGCCCGTGACCTCGGCATCCGGTGCGAGTTGACGTGTCGCGCCAAGTGACCGATACCGCACCTCGGGGCCAGGCGAGGATCTTGTTGCAGTCCGGCCAGTTACACAACGCTTGGTGTATCTTCGTGCCATCTTCGAGTGTCTCAAGACGATACTCGAAATAGCCCTCCACCCACACCCATGCGGTTCGCCGCCTCACCGGCTCCGGGATATCTCCATCGAGGGGAGGCGGTTGCTCCATAGGATGAGAAGTGTGAGGAGAAGTGTGTGATGAGTGTGGGAGTATAAGTGTGAGTGAGGAGGCCTATTTATAGCACAAAATAGTGTTCGAAATTTAAATTTTGAAGGCAAAGGAGCCGGCCGTGCCGAACATGGGCCGCCGTGCTCAGCGTGCCATGCGTGCTCCACGTGCTTGCACAAATAAAAAATATTAATTTTTTTTTGAAAAATAACAAAAATGGGGACAAAGGTGATATGATTTAAATAATTTTTATTAAGCTAGCAAGCCGCCTCATTAAAACCTTCCAGTCCCGTTATTTATCCTAGAAGGAAAAAGAGTGTGTCTGAAACTTGCTGCTCTCCGACTTAATTGTTCATATTACAGACCAAGTTCAGTACAAGAATAAAAAAAGAAAAATTACAGAAGGATAAGAAAATTATTCTTCATCGTCGATATGAAGATACTTCAGTGCAGCAGTCAACTCGGGGTCCTCCGGCATGTGTTGGGTTCTTCTCTTCGCCAGATCGCGATCTTTTACCGTCATCGAACTCTTCACCATATCGGGGTGTAGACTAGCTCTTCTTGGCTCGAGTACTCTTCCGCTTAGACTGAATGTTCCCTCTGATGATGTTGTTGACACGGGGACTGTTAACACATCCCGTGCTAGTATGGAAAGCACGGGATATGTTTGTTTGCGATCACGCCACCAGTCCAATATGTTGAACTCATCTTCATCATGGACGATAAGAGGACGGTCGTTGAGGTAAGCTGCTAACTCATTCCCGTCGGCGCTGCTTGAACTTCCACCAGCGGCGGAGCTGGCGAACTTCTTGAAGATGGTCTTCTTCTTTCTGGGCCGTTGGGCTTGTGGAGGCCGTGGCGGACGAACTGTCCCTGCAAACTTATTTTCGTACTTGTCGTACAGATCAGCGAGTTTGCTCTTAATAGTAAATTGGTATTGACTATAATCATTGTTTAATGCCTTCGTTAAGAGAGATAGAGCGTCACCGAACCCCTCAACTTTAGCCGTCAGATCCAAAATGAATGCAAATGCACACAAATCAGGAATTTCTTTCCAATATTTTACAAACTTTGCCTTCATTTTTTTTAACAGCCTCTCTTAGCCTAGGATCATTTTCATGTGCTTTTAAGTGATCAGCAAGGAAATAAATTTGATGCACGAGTAGAGGAGTTGTGGGATAATAAACCCCAGATAAAATGTTCGTTGCATCGTAAAGACATTCTAGAAATTGCATGACCATGTTTGCAATATCCCAGTCAGCAGAAGACAAATAGATGTCTCCTTGTGAATTTGCATTAACAAACGTGGTAAACATTTCTTTGGTCACATAATGAGCTTTTTTTAGTTCCCAAGTATCTTTGGTCACATAATGAGCTACAACACTTAGATAATCTTGCTTAGCTCTACCGCTCCATATATCAGATGTTAATGAAACTGAAAATGTACAGTTCACGAACTCATCTTTTATGTAATTTCGCATTTTTTAGCTAGCTTTTTCATATCCCTGGATGTAGTTTGCCTAGAAACTGGATGATATTGTGGATTATGGCAAGTTTGAATCCAATCTACAACAGCGGGATACTCCCCAAAACCAAGCGGTAAATCATGTGCAGCAATAACATGGCATAGTCCTCTATGAGATTCAGTAGGATCGTAGTTGAAGTTCCTTACCTGACCGTCGGGGGCATAAGGTAGATCGCCCTGTCTTTCGCCGACGCCTGTGAGCTCGCCACCCGGTGCGACTTGAGGTGCTGGTCCAAGTGACCGGTACCATGCTTCGAGGCGCCGTTGAGGATCTTGTTGCACCCCGGTCACTTGCATAGCGCTTGTTGCTCCTTCGTGCCATCTTCGAGTGTCGCAAGATGATACTTGAAATGGCCGTCCACCCACACCGCTGCGGTTCGACGCCTCTTTGAGCCGGTAGCGGTAGAGGAGGGGGTAGTGGTAGAGGAGGGGGCGGCGGCACTATTAGAAGCGGCAGTACTACTAGAACCAGCAGCGAATGAGTGATATTCTTGGCTAGTGTGTGGCTGTGGTGTTGATTCCATGTAGGCTATATCTTCGACAGTAAAACCTAAAGAACCGAGGGGAAAGTTGATCATCGACTCCGAGATAAACCCTGGGGGATTTGGGTCAAAGGGATCCATAGGATGAGAAGTGTGGGAGGAGAAATGTGGGATGAGTGTGAAAAAATCTGTGGGTGAGTAGCCCTATTTATAGCACAAAATGTTGGAGTTTAGGGTTCAAAATTCAAATTTTAAAGAATAAAAGCCCTCCAACGGTCGGCCGTGCCAAACATGGGACTCGCGTGCCGCTGGCGACGCGTGCCGCATGGTCGGGCACGGCCAGGCAGGCCTCCAACGGTCGCGCGCCCTCCAACGGTCGGCTGATGGTGATGCATGTAAAATGCATACATGAACTTTGCATTATATTACTTATATTTCAATCATATTTGCATCATATAAGGGTTATATCATTGATTTATTGATTTTGGGAATATTTCATTGTTACCCTATTTTTCTGGAATTAACCCTGCACAGGCAGAAAACCCTATTTTCTATATTTTGATGTTTCAGGGACCCAAACGACGTCCAAATGACCTAATAATTTACGAGCATCAGTTTTTGGAAGGAACGAGGCATGGGAGCGAAGGAAGCGAACAAACGGAGGCCCGAGGGCCAGAAGAGGGTGGCCCACGTGGCCAGATTCCTTGGTCGCGTGGGACCCACCATCTGGAACTAACCTATTAACAAGATGCCCAGTGCCAGTTCCTGTTTTCTGATGTCTTTTTATTTCAGAAAAACTAGTCGGGAAAGTTTCCCAGAATCTCTTGAAAATTTACATGAATTATTTTTACGAAGAAACGAAGACGGAGCCAGAAGGGGGACTGCAGTGGGCCCCCACAGCCCCAGACGCCACTTGGCCGTGGCTTGGGCCCACATAGGCACCTCCGGAAGCATCTCGAGTCGCCCTTTCGCCTATAAATTCTATTCCTCCCGAAAACCCTCGGTACCCGATCACTTTTCCAAAAATACTTCCGAGGCCGCCGCCGTCGCCAACCCTAGATCGGGAGGGTTCTGAAGCTCTTCCCGGCACCCTGCCGGAGGGGGAGATCGTCACCGGAGGCATCTACACCGCCATGCCTGCCTCCGGAGTGATGCGTGAGTAGTCCACCACGGGACTACGGGTCCATGACAGTAGCTAGATGGTTGTCTCTTCTCCTTGTACTTCATTGTTTAGATCTTTTGAGCTGTCTAACATGATCAAGTTCATGTTTATGTAATGCTACATGTTTTGTTTGCTGGGATCCGATGAATTGTGGAATCATGACACTCTTGTTCAGTTTATCTATGTTATGTTTTATTTATGATCTTGCGTGCTCTCCGATGCTTGTGTATGCTTTGGCCAAAATAATTGCTAGTGTCTTTAGAGGGAGTATTTATTTTAGATAGTCGGTTCATGCCTCTCTTTGTCTGGGTTCGAGTAGAAAGAAATGATTAAGACTAGAGATGTGTTGTTGCTACTAGGGTTAAAACAGCGGTGTTTACTTCTTTATGTTGTTCTCATTACTTACATTATGCACCATGCTTATTGTGATTATCTGTTGCTTGCAACTTAATACATTCGGGTGACATGCTGGATAGCGATCCCGGGGTGTATTATTAGTCATATACGCAGTTGGATGACGGTCTACGTATTTTGACGTAATGCCCAATTAAATAAAACGGTGCACTATATTGTGTTATGTTAGTATTGTTATACGCCCATGCTTTATCAATTGCCCAGTTGTAATTTGTTTACCCAACATGTTTATCTTTTGGAGAAACACCACTAGTGAACTGTGGACCCGGTCCTATTTTTCTATATTGTTTACAACAACTGGTAGAAAATGGGCCTATGGTCCCGGTTCGGTTGGGCCATCAGTCCCGGTTGCCCAACCGGGACTGGCCAATCGGGACTAATGCTAGTCCCGGTTGGTCCACGAACCGGGACCAATGGGTGGCCACGTGGCCAGTTCTGGCTGGTTGTGGGGAGAGACTCATTGGTCCCGGTTCTTGTTACGAACCGGGACCAATGAGTGTTTTTTTTTTTGGTATTTAGGGTTTAGGGTCTCCCTCTCGCCGCTGCCCCCTCCCTCTCGCCGGTGCCCCCTCTCGCCGGTGCCCCCTCTCCTTCTCGCCGGTGCCTCCTCTCCCTCTCGCCGGTGCCTCCGTCGTCTCTCCCTTCTTCGCATCGCCGACGTGCTCTCCATCGTTTCCGTACGCATATTATATGCTCTACTATATACACAGTACATGTTGATGCATATATAATTAATATTCGATCTCTTGCGAGAATACAACTATTTAATTACATGGAGATAGATCAAGCCATCAAGGCATATGTAGTTCATCGTCCGAAGCACAATGTTCTCCCCTTTCATCGATGACCTCCCTAAGCAGAAATCCCGCCAATTCCTCTTGAATTGCTCCTACGCGCAGTTCTGGGTCGATCTTCTCCCGCATTTTGCTGAAAGCAGTTGTTCTCCGCTCAGTGGTCAACTCGCGAATGAACTCGCAAACGTAGAATCCACATAAATTACTCCCCGGTGGCTGCTGCGGACTTTTCACCGTTTTATAAGTTAGCTCATCTTTGAATGGACCTTCTACCTTCTGTTTGAAAATTGTCCAACACCTGCTTTGGCAAAGAAAATGAACAAAGGAGTTATTAATTACTTGACATCAGGGAACGAACGAAAGAGGCCGGGCGATATAATGCGATAATGATTGAAATTACTTGTTGAGCATTTCTTTCATGTCGGACCACAACGCTTGGTCCCAACTTAATGAGTCATGGACTTCAACTGTGGACTTGTCAGGTTGAATGCTTAGCAGAATCCAGTGGAACCAGCGGACGTTTACATAAAGCAGACATGCATAGCTCATCAATTACACTTAACGTCGAGAAAGCCAAATAAAAATATGTACAAGACAGAAACACTCACCTGAAGTTGTAAGGAAATAATATTTCCGTACAGAAATGTTGCATGGTTAAAAAGGTGGTCAGGTCATGCTCCACTTCTTTGGGGTGATTGACTAACGTATGTGAATTCACGATATATGTGTCAACGAACCCAACCTCAAAAACTTTAGATCTTTTGCATTCCAGCATCTTCATTCTGCATAATAGCGTACAAAAGGATATATATAGGCAGGATAATATAATACAGGCAATGAACGAGCTGAGCTAGAGACTTAATTACGAAAATAAATCACTTACAGACAATAGCAAGAGAGGATAGATTTGTCGAGGGAGCGCTTTTGGAATAACTGGAACAGTTCAGTCAGTTGAACCTGTATAGTGTAACGTTTGAAGAAATGCTCCACTCTAACGTCCAGCGGAAACCACTCTTTCGCGTCCTTCTTTGATGTGTGCACCAAGTACCAGGTATGCAGATTTCGCATATGTGTTGATAGACCCGTCATCTCCTCATTACTGACCATAGGCTCCCCTTGGACATATTTCCGTGCCATCTCTAACATTGGCGCATGTTCATAGCCTAAAAGTTGACCAAGGCTCATACCCAAGGCGGTAGCCTGTTCCTTGGCCTGAGATACAGTGACACCAAGTTCTTTAGCAGCAGCTATGGCTCTGGGGTCCAATAATTCCAGGTCTTTATCCATAGCGACTCTGAAGCCCTTGTCGACATCGGAACACACTATGAGCGGGGGGACCGATTGATTTTTCTGCTGTCCGAGCTGGGCAATTTGTTTCCCGCTTTTTGCACTTCTTCCCTTGTTCTGCTCAGACTGGGCATGTGCTAGCTTAGTAAGTTCACGACCATAGTCAGATGGCATATTCATCGATATCTGGGATGGCTGCTCAAGGAAGGACTTTCTCCACTTTTTGGATTTTTCATCGTATACCGGCTTCTGCTCGGGCTTTTTTGGTGCAAAAAAAGCCTTATTGTAGGCAACCACCTCCGCGGCGTTTTCCCCTCATAGTACGAGCGGTGGGCGGAAACGGCTGACGCGGCGGTGGAGACGGCTGCGCTGGAGACTGGTGAGGCGGTGAAGAGGACTGTTGCGCTGGAGAATGCTGAGGCGGTGAAGAGGACTGTTGCGCTGGAGACTGGTGAGGAGTCGATGGCCTTGGCTGCCAGTTCGGAAGCACGATGAATTCCTTTGGCCATAGAATGGTCGCTTTCTTGGCTTCTCCAAGTTCAAGCACCTCCGCATCTTCACCTGCAGGGTGTTGCAGCTTCAGCTCCTCATAATCTTTCATCACTTCATCCACCGCGACAACAGCGTAGCCATTTGGAACCGGAGAGAAATGGTAAGTTGGATTAGGTCCAATTGGTACGACATAGCCGACCGCCACCTTCACGGTTAAGTTAAAAACTTTCACATGCATCTCACAAGGTGTGCTCTCCGTGATATCATCCACTGGGTAGCGACGAAGTGGAGCCACTGCATCATCATTACCATCCTGGAGCTCCGTGGAAGCCACGCTGCTTTTCCGATTCGATGGGCCACCGGAACAATCGCATGCAGCTTCTACCATGTGCCATTGAGATTGGCCGCTAGTACCTTGCTGGCTAAGCACGGCAATTTGTTCCTTCTGCCGCTTTAATTCTTCTTCTATATTAAGTAGCCGGTTTGCAGCAGCGCGTGCTTCCATTGCCTCCCTTTCCTTTCTCCTCTGATGGCTTCTATCAGGAAATTTCTTCCTGTGCTCGGGAATCGCAATTGTCTTGGGCTTGGAGCCAGGTACGCCTCGTAACCGTCCATCGTGTTCCTTATTCCCAAGGGCGCGTGTGAGCTCATCATCCTCTCTATCGGGAATGAACCGTCCCTCTTCAACATCCTTTACTGCTTTACTAATTTCTTGGATGGGTAGTAGGGGATTATCTTTGTGTCTTCTGTTATATATGCACTTCCCTTCTGCGTCCAACGTGCCCCCATACCCGTAAAACCAATTTCTTGCCCGTTCGATCCACTTGAGTGGCTATGGAGTGATCCCATTAGCCAGCAGGTCCGCCTCAAGTTTCTCCCACTTAGGCATGCTACCAGCGTAGCCACCAGGACCCATAGTATGGTGGTGCATCTTTAGAGCAGCATTTGCCGCATTTTTTGCAGACTTTTCTAGAGCTTCCTCTGATTTCTTGTACGCCACAAATTCTTCCCAGTAGTCCTTTATCTTCTCATACCCTTTATCGAAGTCTGGAGTCTTATTTTTCTTGACAAACAGTTTGTTCAATCTTTTCTTCCAGTTCTTGAATAGCTCGGCCATCTTCTTAAGTGCCCAGTCCTTGACTTTTTGCTCCATGATTTTCCGGGCAATCTTTTCTGCCTCATCTAGATCCTCCTCATCTGAATCCACCTCTGGCGCTGGCAGGGTGAAATTAACCATGAGCTTTCTCCAAAGTCTTTCTTTGCCCTCATCGCTGACATATAGCTGTCCTTTCTCGTTTGGCCGATGCCATTCTCGAACGGTGATCGGGATGAAGTCCCTAACAAGAACTCCGCATTGCTTTACCATTTTATTTTTAACACCAGGGGGAGCAGTCGGTGTGCCGTCTTGAGCGACTCTTTCGATCGTGTACCTTTCTTGGTCGCCCAACTTTTTGGCTGGGCCTCGTTTTGTCCTTACAGAAGATTTGCTCGATCCGGAGGGCTAAAAGAAGAAAGAGCGATATATATATATATATATATATATATATATATACACATCAGAGACTTAATTAATACAATCTTCGGCTTCATTAATATATGTATATGCACCTCGCCGGAGTTTAATGTTCCACCGGAACCTTCGGCTTCTCCCTCGTCGGCTTCTCCCTCGCTGACTTCTCCCTCACCCCGGCCGTCGGGTTCTACCTCACCGGGCCGTCTCTTCGGTTGAGAGAATCATCTCCCTCACCGGAGTTGTTCAAAAACTCCGTGGTGACATCGACAATATCTTCCGGCCCGCGGATTATATCCTGGAGGATATTTTCCTGATCTTCGTCTCGTTCCATAGTTTCTGCAAATTAAGAACAATGCACAAAACTTTAGTTGGGTAACTTGTTCCATATGTCAAGATACATCTACAATATCATAAACCCGTAAACTCGTATCGTAAACCCGTAAACTCGTATCGTAAACCCGTAAACTCGTATCGTAAACCCGTAAACCCGTAAACTCGTTTCCTAACACAGTACTAACAATTCCTAAACATGGAGATCCTGTTAAATGGAGCCCAAAGACAACACAATTGAGTTTGGGCCATTTTGAGTTACTAAACTCCCTACATAAATGTTTTAGTCCAGAAGCTTATTAATCAAGTTTTGGCTACTGCACAAGTTCTGTTAATCATAAAATTAAATCCTTTGAGGGATAGCAAGTACTGAATATTTCTGATCTAACACAATTGGATTCAACTCATTTAGATTAACCATTTGACAGCTAAAAATGTTGTAGTACAGAAGGGTCTACAAACGTTAATTGAATGCCACATTATTTTTGTTGCTCAATTAATTCCACAAAAATTAGGGATGCTAATTTATCACAATACTAAGCTAACAAAATTGGATTCACATTATTTGAGCTAACAGAGCATCAGAAACAAACAATTTGGTGATTTAAACCCTCTGTAGTAATTTAAATACCATTCTTTATTATTAATCTAAATAATATGAGACCAGTGTGGTTGGACAAACATTTTTATTAGCTTTCCAAAGAATTTTGATTCATCAATTTTGGACTTATAGATCTCGAGTTACTTAATTTCTAACATACACGCAGAATAAAATATTTCTGTTCATTTCTTAATTCGAGTCAGGAAAAAAAACAGGCCGCGAGGGGTTCCAGCCCAATGGGCTCGGCCCATTTTTTTTCCGTGCGTAGAAATTATTAAAACGCTGACGGGTGGGGCCCACCCGTCAGGGCTTGGCCTAAACGAAACGGTGCATCGCGGCGACGAGCAACGGCGGCGCCGCGGCCGGGGATGGCCGGCGGAGGGCTCACCTCGGGTGGTGTAGCCGGCGGAAATGGGCGCGGCGGCCGGGGATGGCCCGAGCGTCGACGGCGAGCACGGGCGGCCGGGGATGGCCCGAGGATGGCCCGAGCGTCGACGGCGAGCACGGGCGGCCGGCGTGCGGGCGCGCTCCTCTCCTTCTTCTCAGCACGGGCGGCCGACGTGCGGGCGCGGCGGCGCGGGCGTCGAGGGCACCGGCGTCGAGGGCGAGGTTGGGCAGCCTGACGGCGTGCGGGCGCGGCGGCACGGGCTCCTCCTTCCTCCGGTCCTTAGGCGTTTCTGCGAACTGAATCGGGGAAGGAGAAGGGGAAGCAGTTAAGTAGCAGGGGGTCATTGGTCCCGGTTGCTGGCAAGAACCGGGACCAATGCCTCTTTGGTCCTGGTTCTTACCAGCAACCGGGACCAAAGAGTGGGTAATTAATGCCAGATCTCGGCGCGCGTCTATGGACTCATTGGTCCCGGTTCTTGCTAGAAACCGGGACCAAAGAGTCCTTTTTCAAAATTATTTCGAACTTTTCAGTTCTGAAATTTTGTTCCCGCCTTTTTTTTCTTATTTAGGTGTTTGGATATGAATTTCAAATGGTTTTGAATCTGAAAAGACTTTCAACATGAAAAGTTTTTAAATTTGAATAAAGAATCCAAAACCATTTTCTGTTTTCTGAAATAATTATTCTAACTATACAAACTATTAACCATTTTGCCATTTTCAATTAAAAATATATTAACTTTATTGCATATTTTGAATTGACAAAATTTCAACGTGAAAAGTGTTTGAATTTGTATAAATAATCCAAAATCAATTTTACATTATTATTGTCATTTTCAATTTAATATGGATAAATTCATATCTTTAAATCCGTAAGTCGAAATTCGACAAATAATCCGTAAGCAGAAGTAAATGCAGAACAATTTCAGTAAACCTATATTTGTAAGATGAATGTTTGGTGTTGTAAAATGCAGATAAAAATTATTAATTCATTTATCTTAATGCATTACATAAAAGGTTTAATACATTATTACACATGATACAACGTCTCACAAGCGCTTGAAAGAAACACACCCCTGATCCAACATCACCAACATTATTCTCCACGTCGGGCTCGTGGGCATACGGCGGGATAGACTCCTGCGGTTGCGCCCAAGCGCGCTCTGCCGAGCACGCTCGACCTCGTCCAGAAGGCGCTGTGGCGGGCGTGGCGGATCCATCTCGTGGAGACGATGCGTTCGTGGCTAGGAATGGTGGATTAGGGTTTACCCCGTCGGCGACAATATATAAAGACCTCCAGGGCAGCGCTGGGGGAGGACACGTGCCCAGGGAAGCGCTGGGGGAGGACACGTGTCGTGACCGCAAAGCTCGTCTTTAGTCCCGGTTGGTAACACCAACCGGGACTAAAGAAGCACACGGATCGTGTGTTTCTTTCAAGTGCTTGTGAGCCGTTGGATCAGGGGTGTGTTTCTTTTGAGGGATTGTGAGCTGTTGGATCAGCAGTATCACGACCACTTCGTGAGCCACATGACCCGGTTGGTGTTACCAACCGGGACTAAAGAAGCACACGGATCGTGTGTTTCTTTCAAGCGCTTGTGAGACGTTGGATCAGGAGTGTGTTTCTTTTGAGGGATTGTGAGATGTTGGATCAGCAGTATCACGACCACTTCGTGAGCCACATGACCCGGTTGGTGTTACCAACCGGGACTAAAGAAGCACACGTACCCTATATATAGCCGCCCTCCTCAGACAGGTTACTCACTCACACAAAACATTCCAGCGTCACTCGGAGAGGCATCTTTGGGCAACCAGCGGCAAGACGTCTCTGATGACCAGCGTCACTCTGTCGATTTTTCTCCACTGGGACCCATCGGCGGGGTGTCTCAACTTCCCGTCTTTCTTACGCTCTTCTTTGTGCCATCGCAACAACCTAGCATGCTCTTTGTTTCTGAACAGACGTTTCAACCGTGGTATTATAGGAGCATACCACATCACCTTAGCAGGAACCCTCTTCCGGGGGGCTCGTCATCGCCCTCAACATCAACAGGGTCATCTTGTCTTATCTTGTACCGCAGTGCATTGCATACCGGGCATTTATCCATGTTCTCGTACTCACCGCGGTACAGGATGCAGTCATTAATGCATGCATGTATCTTCTGCACATCTAATCCTAGAGGGCAGATAGCCTTCTTTGCTTCGTATGTAGTCTCGGGCAATTCGTTATCCTTTGGAAGCTTCGGCTTCATTATTTTCAGTAACTTCTCAAATCCCTTGTCAGAACAACCAGTCTCTGCCTTCCATTTCAGTAGTTCCAGTGTGGTACCGAGCTTTGTGCTGCCATCTTCGCAGTTTGGGTACAGCAACTTTTTGTGATCCTCAAGCATGGCCTCCAACTTTAGCTTCTCCTTTTCTGTATCGCATTCTCGCTTTGCATCAGAAATGACCCCACCAAGACCATCAGCGGGCTCATCTGATGCCCGATGTTCACCTCTTTCTTCTTCAATGTCTTCCATAACAGTATCACCGCATTCCTCAGGGAACATAGGATAGTTGTCATCATCCTCCTCTTCTTCATTGTCTTCCATCGTAACCCCTCTTTCTCCGTGCTTGGTCCAACAATTATAGCTGGGCATGAAACCTTTCCGAATCACGTGGTCTTGAATGATTCTCCGGTCAGAGTACTCCCTGACGTTCCGACACTTCTCACATGGACAAGGCATTAAATTATTCACTTTGTTTGCCTCAGCCACATCGAGAAATTTACGCAGGCCTGCAATAAACTCAGAACTGCGTCGTTCGCCGTACATCCATCGCATCCGTGCATCCATTTGCATCATATATATAATTAAGTTTATCAAATATCATTACAATAACATCTTGAATAGTGAAATGACCACCGTACATCGACACGTGCAATATTTCTGTATCAATTACAGATGAAAAGGATATAGTTGCTAACCTCGGCCGAGGATATCATCTTGTGCGAACTTAAGTGTGGCTCGGGCATTTCACCGAACACATCTTGTGCGTGGCAAAGAAAAAAAAACTAGCACCCACTTCCCACCAATCCAACCAGAAAAAAAAACAGAGGAGAGAAGAGGGGGGGGTGGGGGTTATATATGGGCAGGCGAGGTATTGGTCCCGGTTCTTGGTAAGAACCGGGACCAAAGCTCCGCGCCACGCCACGTGGCTGGCTCTGGAGCTTTGGTCCCGGTTCTTACCAAGAACCGGGACCAATGCCCCCAACCGAACCGGGACCAATGCCCCACGGGGCCCTGGCAAATCGAACCGGGACCAGTGCCAGGCACTGGTCCCGGTTTTTGCCTGAACCGGGGCTAATGGCAAACAGGACTCCGGACGAAAGGTCCTTTTTCTACTAGTGAACCGTTTTAATAGCTTTTCTTAGTCATTTGCTCGCTGGTCATTTTTGCTCTCATATTATTTTACACATATAAGTTTAATTCTTTGTGTTCAGCAAGCCAGAGAGATTGACAACCTCTCTGTTTCGTTGGAGCAAAGTAGTTTGTTTGTGATTGTGTGCAGGTCCGTGTTAACCTCTTGGCGCCAGGAGAGGGAGACACCTTGTCGGAGCCTTCTCCAAGTCCTACTAGTTCGATAACCTTGGTTTTGTATCAAGGGAAAATTACTGCTACGCTGCATCATACCTTCCTCTTGGGGTCTCCCAGCGAACGTGTGATTCACGCCGTCAACCAACTCTTTCTTTTTGCATTAACTCATTATTAATCTAAAAAACATTGTCCTACGTATGGTAGTTAAGAAGAGTTTGAGGGTACTTTGACACTATGGGGTGGCCGAAAATCGGAACCAACTCTAGGGGTATTTCGAGAACGATCTTGCTTTGAATCAGGAGACTCATTTCGAAATTCAATGTGAATAGCCTTGCTCATCTCACAAAGATTATCATAGAGATTTCTCTAATTATGAGCATAAGAATATACAAGATAATATAAAACTATTCATTATTCGTATGGTACAGATTATCCTGATATTTAATAGGCATATCATGTTTCTTGCAATTTATCGTCTCATTGAACTGGCATTGCTTTTACCGATGGTGACAAAAACAACTGAAAGGGACTTATGGCCGATAAAAATCATCAAGACCAAGTTGCTAAAAAAGATGTTCGTCATAGTTTCTTAATGACTTGATAATGTCCTACATCGGGAGAGATATTCAAAAGTCCTTATGGACAAAAAGTACAAAAAATTTCAAAAAAATAGAGCATTGTTATTGGTATGTATTTTTGATCTATTTATATTCAAATGTGTTTATATTTCTATTATACTAAGTGATTATGAATTATGTTTAGTGCTTATATCTTGGCACTATTTCAGTATTTGCATCGTATTTTTGAGTTCGCCCTACCTTAGATTTTTTCGTCCTCCACCACTGAGAGGACGTCATCGGTGCACGGTGGTTGAGTCAGCAGCGCGGACCTTGGCGCTGCCGGTCTTCCTCGGCCATGGAGGTGGCCTGGTGGCGCAGCGGTGGTGCTCTTGTTGCTGGTTCCTAACTGCGGCGGCCCTGTCGCGAAGAGAGGTGTGGGAGGCCCGGGTGGTGGCGCGGCCCAGATATGGGCCCAACCTAGCCCGTTCTGGTCTGATGGCTCCGGTTGTGCGTAGCTCGTCGTGGAGTGCTATAGCAGTGGCGCGGCGGGCTTTCGACCGGGCTGGAGGTGGAAGAAGGGTGAGGGATGCTGGGACAAGGGGCCGTTCTCGTTCAGGCAGGTCACGGTTGGAGCATCGTGTTTCGTCCATGACATTGAAGTGCTACGGCGGCGGCGATGCGAGCAACGTGGACGGCTGCCCCATTCCGATGAGTTAGGACTTAGGAGGGAGAGGTATTCGACGTTATAGACGAAAGCCTCGCCCGTCTTCGATTTGTGTCGATGACAACGGCGCCCGTGGTTTCGTTCCCCTCCTTGGAGGCGTCGCCGAGGTGTGTCAGCACTTCACTCGCTCTCACTCCGGTTTAGTTGATGTCTTCGGACAAAAGCCTAGCTAGGTCTAGAGTTGGATCGGCGCAATAGCGGCATCCTCGACATCGTCCCTCTGTTAGATAAATTAGATGTTATTTTGACCGTAGTGACCTCATTAATAAACCAGGTGAATGATGACGCAGGATTACAGCGAAGGTGTACGTGCATCAAATTCTGAATCATTCATCATAAACTCTTCTTAGACGTTGACATAGCATGATAGCAACATACTCCCTCTATATCAAATAGAAGATGTTCTTGCTGTTTCACTATAGACTACATACGGAGTGAAATGAGTGGACAAACACATTAAAATTTGTCTAGATACATATGAATCTTGAAAAGGCTAAAACATCTTATATTTTGATACGGAGGGAGTAGAATCAAGCGAAAAAAAACTTTGTTCTCGTAGGCAAATCAACAAGCACCAAGATGTCGTCAAATTGTTACTAGAAAAGATATCAATTATGCATTTTAGCTTAAACTAATCTTCCTTCCGCACGAACAAAATTTCACCGCAACGTGGAGAGACTACAGAGAGACAGGGCTAGCTGCGCAGCTTGCTGCAACCGTCTGTCCCCACGCGTGCTAAGTTGCATTAATCTGTATTGATGTTGTTGAAATGTCACATGTTTAATCACACATGATCTAAAACGATGCCATGTTCTTCCTTTATATCAGACATCTTCTTCACTATGTTAGTGCTGCTCATCTTATTTTAAGCTGTTTCTCTCATCCTATGCGTACATTTACATATTTCATAAAGAAACTTGGTAGCTTATTTTCGAATTTTTTCAGACAGAAGTTAAGACAAGGATGGCTTCTGAGGCAATGGTCCAAAGTTCTTCTGAGACACCTTCCCAAAATAACATTGTACCAGACCTGCTTATCAGGCCACCCAATAAATCCCTACAATTCGTACATATATTAATGCTCTACTGCAAGTAGAAAGAAAGAATGTTGCCGCCCTTTGACCTGTAGAGAAAAAGTTGAGGAATAGGACACGTGATTCGATCAACACCATTTATTGATACATACTTGAAATTGATGAAGGCAAGAAATTCATGGCCAAGTCTAGCCTGCCCTCGTAGATCCGGATCTTATAAATTACTTGTTGTAATGTTCTTTCAAACAACTTTCCGTACAATCTGTGTTGTGCTAGATTAAGTCGAATGTAATTTTAGTTCGATCGATATATGTAATAATTAATTGGGGTTTTCAAAATTAATTTAGCCATTCCGTATGTCATATGTTTTTGAGCCGCCAGTAAAATTCGATAATTAGTGGGCTGCCTAATTGGTTTCCTAGGTGAGCCAAATGGGTCGGCCTGCTAATGCTGACGGGCCGGCCTGCTAATGCTAATGGCCCGGCCTACTAATTCTAAATGGATCGGCATGCTAATCCTAAATGGGTCGGCCTACTAATCCTGATGAGCCGACGTGATAATCCTAATGGTCATCCTACTAATGCTAAATGGGTCAGCCTGCTAATACTTATGGGCCAGCCTGCTAATTCTAATGGGTCAGCCTACTAACCTTGAATGGGCTAGCCAGTCTAATATTCATAACTGTCACGTCGCCCATTCCGTTTCGGCAATGCTATGTCATATAACGGGATGACGTCACTAGTTAATAACAAAATCGTCTCTCCTTCAAATTCAGTTACCACGACAGCTTTTCTGTGGTTGGTAACGGACCATCTACCATGGTGGCACCGGGAGCGTGGGTAATAAATCTGCCACGACCCTTCCGCCGCAGCACTGTAGTCGGTGCAAAATCCCTTTAATCACAAAAAGCGGGCTTTCTGCCACGAGTTGACTTGTGTGACATTTCAATATTTCACACCTACATCTTCTCTAGTTTATATTTACTCAAGATGACAAAACAAAGGTCGTAGTACTTTATCTTCCTCCTCCGTGTCTTTTATGGTTTTCAAGGAAGCCGTATGTTAGCTAGAACATGTCGAGGTTCCATCGTCTATTGTATGGCAATGTTGACATCAGCTAATCTGCCTATTGACATACTACGGGAAAGCCACACTATGCCGACGGCCGCGCCGTACTGAAAGGATCGGTATGACATCTAGAGGGGGGTGAATAGGTGCTACTCCAATTTTAGTCTTTTTCAATTTAGCTTGACACAAAAGGTAAATTCTCTAGATATGCAACTACGGTGAATTTACCTATATGACAAGCTAGCAACTAAGCACGATATAATAAGGCGGTAAACAAGGATAGAGGTAACCGAAGTCAAAGCACGCGGAGACACGGATGTAATCCCGAGTTCCTCCTTTTTAGGGGAGTACGTCTCGTTGGAGAGGTGTGAACCAACACAATGGTTCAACGGCCACAAAGGCCTCACCCTCTTCTCCGGTGAACCGCACCACAAAGGTTTGGTTCACTTCAACTATCGGAAACCTTCGAGGCGGAGTCCGGAGCCTTTACAACAACGATTTGGGGCACAACCCACAAAGGATTGGGGGCTCCCAAACAGCTACAATCTGTCACAAAGACAATCAAGTGAGTACAATAGGGGGCTAGGTTTTCCTAGTGGAAACCCTAGCAAATGGTCCCTCAAGTGAATGAGGGGGAAATGACAAACGGCTCGGTGAAGATGTAGATCGGGGCCTTCTCCTTCAATCCTCCAAAGATCAACAAGTTTGGGTGGAGGGATTGGGAGATCTAGTGATTCTTGAGCTTGCAACAATGGGGATCTTGATTTCTGGGCGAGCTAGCTGGCTGGAGGTAGATGGAGGGGTATATATACCCCTCCCAGAAAAGTAGCCGTTGCAGAAAAGAATCACACCGGAGTTTCCGGTCCAAGTGACCGGAAACTCCGGCCTTGGGCGGAAACTCCGGCCTGCAGGGGCCGGAAACTCCGCCCCACACCAGGAGCTGAGCAACTTCTTCACGTCTGAGACTTGGGCCAAAACTCCGGTGTACTGGGGCCGGAATGTTTGGCCAGGGGCGGAAACTCCGGCCGTGGGGGCCGGAAACTCCGCCCCACACCAGGGGCTGAGCAACAATTCAGCAGCAGAAACTTGGGCAAAGACTCCGGTGCCCTGGGGCCGGAATGTTTGGCCAGGGGCGGAAACTCCGGTCCTGAGGACCGGAAACTCCGCCCCACACCAGGGGCTGAGCAACACTTCAGCAGCTTTGCTGTTTCTTCGAGGAAAGTCCAGGGACCGGAAACTCCGGCCTTGGAGGCCGGAAACTCCGGCCTGAAAAGCTCCAGAAACTCTTTTCTCTTTTTGGTGTTGATGCACATGTTGTATACAATAAAACCTGCATCACTTATCACCAGATTAAAACATCCACAGTGTTGTTAACTAACACACAAAACTAAGAGATCACAAAATGTCCTTTCAATCTCCCCCTTTTTGGTGTTAGATGACAACACACGGATTTGCAATAAAATTCACCATACTATCATGTTTAACAAAAGGAAAAGCTCCCCCTAGATGTGTGCATATAAGTCATTTGCTTTGGAATGCAAATGCACACATATAGAGAAACAAGTTCCACAACAAGGCGACATGATATGTAAACGAAACATTTCATAAACAAGACATATCACAAAGTAGGTTGAGCCTAGAGATAAAAACCATACCTTGTGCATATAAATGTAGATAAAACATCCATATAACCATAGCACAATAAAGTAGGTTCAACCATACATAATAGAAATCCATATGTCTTACACTCACATAGTTCACAACACAAGATGCAAATAAGTTCCAAATAACATAAAATGGACACAAGCGCAATAAAATGATAAAAGCACATGCTTGTGTCCAACCCATGCAAATCCCGGAGAGAACCTAATAGAACTACTTCTCCCCCTTTGGCATCGAGACGCCAAAAAGGGAAAAGAGCATAACTACACGAAACCCATGGAGATCACCCGGAGCTTTCTTCCATGTCATCATCACCTTCCCTTTCTTGATTGTAGTCCTCATCGGAAAGGTTCATGGGAGCCTTGCCGGTGTTGCGAGAAGAGGAGGGCAATGAAGTCACATCCGCATAATCCGACCAAGGAAAGACGTCTTCGTTCCATTTCTCAAGAGGGATAGTCTCGGCCGACGAGGAGGAGACAATAGGATTGCCATCTTCATCTTCTTCCGGAGGGGAGTGATACTACCATTGTTGAGCTTGCGCAACTCCTTGATCATGATTTGTTGGTTGTCAATGATATGCTTCTCTCTCACATATGAGGCATGGTTCTCCTTGTGAAGTGCAACATCCATGCAAAGCAACTTTCTCTTCCACCAAGAGAGTTTACTCACTTCCGAGTTCACTTGAGCCCTTCCTTGAAGATATGAGGGAGGGTCGGCATTCTTGCTTCTCCTTCTAGGCATTGGGGCCTCGGTCTCCGCTTCCTCACTACTAGATTGCGGAGGAGGTGCACGAGAGGAAGACGGTTGCTTGGTGTGCTTGCTAAGTTGGTGGAGAGTCCCCTTGGCATGCTTGGTGAGGCGAGAGGTATCGATGTTGGAGACCTTGGAGAGGATGAGCTTCATCACATAAGGTGCATAGAGAGGGTTCTTGTGCTCAAAAATGGCCCAAAGCAATTCACACTTGATGAAATCCATGACATCAACTTCTTGGCCTTCACAATCCGGACCGGCTTGGAGCACCTTGTAAGCATGGTATAAGAGATTGACAAGCCCTCCTCGAATGGCATCCACATTTCCGGCTTGAGGAGCAAGATTGAGCCGAACCATGCGAAGGAAAATGTTGAAGGTGGGGAGGAGGTCTTGATTGGTGCCAACGGATGATGCAACTGAATATAAAGGGCGCAAGCGGCGTTTGTTGTAAGCCACCCCGTCCACATGCATCCTCTTCCCAACACAAGTAGTGGCACCCTTGAACTTGTATCCCAAGCATCTTCCAAACTCCACAAAGTTAGAGGTGCACTTTTGAGAACCGGTCATCCAAGTCATGGTGATATCTTCATCATTATCAAAAACCACTGTGGCAAAGAACTGATGCACAAGCTGAATATCATAATCTTCATGAACATGGGAGATGAGCCTCTCAAGTCCAAGCTTCCGAGCAATCCACACGGCCTCTTGAAAATAAGGTTTCTTGTCCAAGCTCTCAAGGCTCAACACTTTTTGCTCACACACCATATGCTTCTCAATGCGGGCATAAATCTCATTCATGATCAGCTGCTGCTCTCTCCTTGGAAACCTAGGATCATCGGTGTTGGATGGCAAGTCATAGAACTGCTGAGATCTCATCCGACGAAACTCGAGCTTCCCCATGCCCAAAACAGTGGTCAAAGAGTCAAAATGAGCTCTCTCGGCCTCTTCTTCATTATCAAACCCACCTAGGGCAGCATGTCTTGTGGCTTCTTCATCTATGGTACTCTGCTGTCTCAGACGGCCAGCGCTGCTGTCAAAAAGAAGCTTGTCCCTTGTTTGAGCACGGATGACTTTTCTTGGTGATTTTTCAGGATGTTTCATGGAAGCCTTTGTCCTCTGCCCACCTGTGAAATAACAGAATAGGAGAAAAGCATGGGGATAAGCTTGCATGTCCAGGAACCAAAAGAAGAAGTAACCAAAGAGTTCTGGGCACAAAGTGTCTGATCTACACCGGAGTTTCCGGCCTCAGGGGGCGGAGATTCCGGCCCTGACCGGAGTTTCCGGCCTGGAAGACCGGAGTCTCCGGCCCTGAGATGGGGAACCTCGATTTAGTTCAAGAAACTTTGTGCTGAGAATTCTAGGGTTAAATCTAGGATACACCTTGCCATCTAGAAGATTCTACACCATGAAAAACTAGGGGAACTACTCTCCAAACTTAGATCGAGGTGAAAAACCTAAGGAGAGAGAGGAGGTACCCTTTTTGTCCATGGTGCAGCCCAAACGAAGGAGAGGAAGGTCCCCGCGTTGGTGAGGAGGAGTAGGCCGGAGGCACGGCGGATTCCGGCGGCGGGGAGCAGCCGGAGCGGCACTTCGAGGCGGCGGCAGCAGGGGAGAGGTTGGGGGTCGGGGGTGTGTGGGAGTTGTGAAGTCAACCCCCACCCCGATCCCCTTTTGGACCCCTGCGAGAACTGCCCAGACCGGAGTTTCCGGCCTAAACACCGGAGTCTCCGGCCTAAGCCAGAGATTCCGGGTTTAGGGCGGAAACTTCAGTCAGACCGGATATTCCGGCCCAAAGGACCGGAGTTTCCGGCCCCACCAACTCAAAAATGCCAGATTTTGTTGTTGAACATGCAAGATGCAAGAGGAGCAAGTTTTCAGAAGGGATAGGCCTGGGATGGAACACAAAGTCACTGGAAATGGTACTTCACACTCAAACTTGGTAAGAGGCACAAAGAAAACATTAAGAAGCATCATTTGAGTGTGTTTTCCATAAAAACCAACGGATAGGCAAAAAGGCCATAAAGCTCCAACAAGATCAAATCTTCACAAAGAAGATGGCGGTGGCCTAAGCCACCATGTATGAGTGTATGTGGTGTGACACCGCGAAGATATATCTTGGGTTCACCGCCACTACTCGTCATTTAAGCTCACAATTCATAAAATGAACAATATAGAGACAAAATGAGTTCTTTCTATCGGCATAATGGGGGGAGGGATAGTCCAATGGATTAGGACCGCACTCCCCCTATGTCCATGCCTACACCTAAACCAAACAAATAGCTAAGATATAGGTGTGTATGCAAGATATTCAAGCGACGCTCCCCGAATCGATGATATTTAGCTCATGCCTCAAATAAGTGAACCTTGCTTCATCAAGTGGCTTCGTGAACATATCGGCAAGTTGGATCTTCGTGGGAATATAGCCAAGCTCAATGTCACCCCGGTTGATGTGATCACGGATGAAGTGATAGCGAATCTCAATATGCTTCGTTCTTGAGTGCTCCACCGGGTTGTGGCCAATCTTGATAGCACTTTCATTGTCACATAAAAGAGGCACTTTGTCACAATGGACACCGTATTCCTTTAAAGTTTGCCTCATCCACAACAATTGAGTGCAACAACTAGCGGCCGCCACATACTCGGCTTCGGTGGTGGAGAGAGATATGCAATTTTGCTTCTTAGAAGACCAACTCACCAAGGACCTACCAAGGAATTGGCAAGCCCCGGAAGTTGATTTCCTATCATCCTTGCAACCGGCCCAATCCGAATCCGTGTAACCGGCAAGAGAGAATGTTGAGCCTTTAGGATACCACAAACCAAACCTTGGGGTATGAACCAAATATCGAAAGATTCGAAGAACCGCCGTTTGGTGGCTTTCTTTGGGAGCCGCTTGGTACCTTGCACACACTCCTACACTCAACACAATATCGGGTCTAGATGCACAAAGATAAAGCAAAGAACCAATCATAGAGCGATAGAGTTTTTGATCAACATCCTTATCTTTACCCTTTGGATTAAGTTCAAGATGACACTTGGTGTCCATAGGAAACTTCTTCTCTTTAGCATTTTGCATCTTGAACCTCTTGAGCATGTCTTGGATATATTTGGCTTGAGAGATGAAGGTCCCTCCACTCAATTGCTTGATCTCAAAACCAAGGAAGTACTTCAACTCTCCCATCATGGACATCTCGAACCTATCGGTCATAAGCTTTGAAAATTCATCATTAAAAGCTTTGTTAGAAGAGCCAAATATGATATCATCAACATAAAGTTGGCATATGAAAAGCTCCCCTTTAACCCTCTTGGTAAAAAGAGTGGGATCGATTTGCCCCACTTCAAAGCCACGGTCTACCAATAGCTCTCTTAGGTGCTCATACCAAGCACGAGGTGCTTGTTTGAGACCATAGAGCGCCTTATCAAGTTTGTAGACATGGTTAGGGAAGTGTGGATCCTCAAATCCCGGAGGTTGCTTAACATATACCAACTCCTTTAAAGGACCATTAAGAAAAGCACTTTTCACATCCATTTGTTGCAATTTGAAATTATGATGTGATGCATATGCAAGAAGGATACGGATGGACTCAAGGCGAGCCACGGGAGCATAGGTCTCTCCAAAATCAATGCCTTCAACTTGAGAGTACCCTTGTGCTACCAATCTTGCCTTGTTCCTCACAACCATTCCATGCTCATCTTGCTTGTTCTTGAAAATCCACTTGGTGCCAATAACATTGAGGCAATCTTTTGGCTTTTCCACTAGATTCCACACTTTGTTGCGCTTGAAGTTATTGAGCTCTTCATGCATGGCTTCCAACCAATCCGGATCTTCAAGAGCTTCAAAGACTTTCTTTGGTTCCACCATAGAGATGTGGGCTTGATGTTCATTGAAATTTGCCAATTGTTTTCTAGTGGTGACCTTGTTCTTGACATTACAATGATATTTTCTAGATGAAGACTCTTTCTTCTCCAATCCTTTTTGACTCTTGCTATACGACGGGTTTCGATATCCTCATTGATGCGAGGAATTTCCGCTTGATCATCTTGATCATTTGAGTCCCCGTCTTGACCGGAGTGTTGACCTTGATCATCTTGAAGCTCATCTTCAACAAAGGAAGGAGAGGGTTGATCTTGGTCAACTTGAGGAGGGCCTTGAACTTGTTCTTGGGTAGGTGCATCATTTGCTTCCATAGAAGGTGCAACTTCAACTTGTGATGATGGAGTCTCCACTTGAGTGGAGCTAGGACTTGCTTGAGGAGGCTCATGATGGATTTCAATGGGGCGATGGAAACCAACCCCCATTCTTCTTATTGCTTCTTGAGGTTCCTCATTATCTACATCACAAACATGAAATTGCGCCACTTGGGAGCCGTCATTCTCATCGAACCTCACATCACAAGATTCTATGACTTTCCCAACGGTCTTGTCATAGACTCTATAGGTGTGAGATTCGGCACCGTAACCAACAAAAACACCCTCTAAAGCTTTAGATTCAAATTTAGACAAACGAACACTTTTGTTCTTATAGAAACACTTACAACCAAAAACTCGGTAGTAGGAGACATTGGGCTTGTTGCCGGTGAGCATCTCATAAGATGTAAACTTCTTGCCAACACGAAAGAATAACCGGTTAGATGAGTGACACGCCGTGGAGATGGCCTCGGCCCATAAGAAAAGTGGAGACTTAAACTCCGCCAACATAGACCTTGCCATATCCATGAGAGTCCGGTTCTTCCTTTCGGCTACACCATTTTGTTGAGGGGTATATGCAGCGGAATATTGATGACGAATCCCCTCTTCACTAAGAAACTCATTTAAGGTGTAGTTCTTGAACTCGGAGCCATTATCACTCCTAATGACCAAAATAGGGACATTGTATTGGCGTTGAACAATATTGGAAAAGTCGATGACGGCTTGTTGGGTCTCATCCTTCGTCTTGAAGAAATAAACCCAAGTAAATCTTGAATAGTCATCAACAATCACCAAACAATATTTCTTCCCACCAAGACTAGGTTGAGGCACGGCACCAAAGAGATCAACATGAAGAAGTTCCAAAATCCTCGTTGATGAAATAATGGTCTTGCCCGGATGGGGAGAATCATGCATCTTTCCTTCAACACAAGCCCTACAAAGACGATCTCTAGAAAAAGAAACATCCTCTTTTAGTCCAAGAATGTGGCCACCCTTGTGAAGACTTTGCAAAGTTCTCATGTTGACATGGGACAAGCGGCGATGCCACAACCACCCCACGTCGGCCTTTCCGAATAGGCATATTGCTTGAGTGTTGGTAGACCCCGAAAAGTCTACCACAAACAACTCATTTTCAACATACCCAACGAACATGACCTTTAGAGTCTTGCTCCTCAAGAGTACCACCATATCAATAGTAAAATGGACATCAAAGTTCATCTTATTAAGAGCACGAACGGACATAAGATTGTAACCTAGAGACTCAACAAGCATGACATTTACAAGGGTGATATCCCTTGCAACTACCACCTTGCCGAGACTCTTTACCTCGGCCTTTGACTTGTCACCATAAGAGACGGATGAGTTATTTAGATTTGGTCTCAACTCCGTCATAATCTCCTTGCTTCCGGTCATATGACTAGTGCATCCACTATCAACCACCCATTTCGATCCACCGGAAGCATAGTCCTACAAGAAATCATTGCTTGGATTTAGGTACCCATTTCTCAATGGGTCCTCTTTGGTTAGCAACAAGAGTCTTAGGGACCCAAATAGAGTAATCAATGTAACCATCATATGGACCAACATATTGAGCATAAACATCCCCATAATAATCAACATAAAGAATATAGTTGGGGTTGTTATGCCCCGCAAAGTCACTACGAGTGGTCTTGCCCCTTGTGGCACTACCACCCGCAATGGAAGTCTCGGCTTGTGCGGGCTTGGTCTTGATCTTCTTGTTGTTGCCCACTTTCTTCTTGGGCTCGGCTACATAACCAAGACCCTCCTTCCCTTTGTGTGGTTTTTGCTCAAATAAGTAAGCAATACCCTTATCTTTACCTTTGGGAATAGAGGTCTTGGCACTAACATTTTCTTCAATAACATTTTCATGAACACGAGGAAGAATAGATATGCTAGTTGAGCTAGATTTAGAAAGTTGAGTTTGAAGTTGCTCATGAGACTTGACTAAGAGGGAGTGAGTTGTTTCCAAGGCCTTGTGAGCCTTGTCAAGCTTCTCCATATCCTCAAGAAGTCTAGCATTAGCAACCCCAAGTTCAACTTTCTCCTTTTTAAGCACTTTATATTTAGCAACGACATGATCTCTATCCTTAATGATTTTATTAATGATATCATCATTTTTAGCATCAAGAGACTCAAGTCTTTCCTCAAGGGAACATCTTTCTTCACTCTCTTCATCAAGAGAGGCATTCAAGGATGCTACGGAAGCATTCAAAGAGGCAATGGTGAGAGAATCCTCTCTCTCAATCTTACTCTTTTCTTGAAGAAGTTCTTCGGCCGCACATAGTTGTCTCATGAGAGACTCAACATGTTCCTTAGCTTCACCTTGCAAGTTAGTCATGAAAGTATCGAAAGCAACAAGTTCTTTCTTAATCACAAGACTAGATTGATCACTCATTTCATGCATAGTCTTGGGAGAAGGAGATGATACCTCGGTGACATTAGCCATGAGGCAACGAGCATTGTTGGTGGAGAAGTTCTCATTGGGGGATTCAAAGAGAGAAGATGATGAAGTTGATACAATAGCCAATGCGGCTACCTCTTTAGTAGGTGCATCTTCATCTTCGGAATCACTTGTGGCATATTCTTCTTGTGCCACCAACACAATTCTTGGTGCCTTCTTGAAGAAAGGCTTCCTTGGTCTTGCGGGCTTCTTTTGGATCAACTTTGAATGGTCCTTGGGGATGAGCTTCCCACCATTTTGCTCTCGGTTCTCATAAGGACACTCTCTTATGTAGTGGTTCTTGTCATGACAATTGTAGCACGTCTTCCACTTTGAGGCTAGCTCTTTCTTCCCACTTGAGTTGTTCTCTTTATCAACCTTGGCTTTAGCTTTTGCCGGGTCTTGCCAAAACTCTCTTGTGGCAAGAGCTATATGACCATTTAGAGCCGGTTCAAGATCATTTGGAGCAATGTTGCTTGGGCACGCTTCAACCTCATCAAGACATACCACCTTGGCCTTCAAAGCAAGTGAGGGGCCTTGTTTCATCCCCATGGCCCTAGCACGGCTATCTTCGGCATTCTTGGTGGCAACCTTGGAGGCTTGCACTTCTTGCATAACTTCATTTGATGTCATTTCGTTGTAGTTGTGTCTTCCTTGAATGGCCTTCACCTCGATGGGCTCGGAAGGCAAGAGAGCATTCACATACTTCCTCTTGACATAAGCATCATCCACATAGGTTGCCCCCACATCAAAGAAGGCCTTTGCAAGAGTCTTGAGTCTTCCATACATGTCTTCATGAGTCTCATTGTCAAACATGTAGAAGCCTTCGGCATCATTGCTCAAAGACTCATATCGGTTTCTCTTCATGCTTTCATTCCCAAGAAATGCAACCTCAAGACAATTCCAAGCTTCTTTGGCGGTGGTGGCATTGAGAACATAATGCTTGTCACTTTCACCCACTGAAAGTTCAATCATATGGAGTGCGGAGGCATTGAGTTGCTTTTCGGCAAATTCTCTTCTTGTCACATTGCTTGGATCCGCAACCTTGTACCCATCTTCAATGATCCTCCAAAGCTCGATAGAGGCACTGTTAATATGAGATTTCATTGAGCGTTGCCAACTAGCAAAGGCTAATGCATTAAGCTTAGGTGGAGGACCAATGGGGTTTATGCGGGTGGTGATAGGTGGGTCGATAGGGTACCATCCCGGAACGTTATGGTACTCTTCCTTCCCATCTTCATGCTTGGTAGGAGGAGGAGGAGATGGTTTAGATCCGGAGGTGGTTTCCACCCCTTCTCATCTTTCTTTTTACCCTCCTCGGAATCACCTTCATCGGAGTTAGAGATACCCTCTAGTGGGATGGTTTCCGAAACCTTGGCATTTGTGAGTTTCATGAGCATGTCACGCAACTCATCAAATTTGACATTCATGTCATTCATGGACGATGTAAATGTTGTTTCCAACGATTTGATATCGGCCATGGATGCCATGGTCTCTTTGGCCTTGGCAAGATCGGCCTCATCCTCACTTAGTGTCATACTTCTCTTAGGCGGTTAAGCCCAAAACAAGAGAGCCTAGGCTCTGATACCAATTGAAAGGATCGGTATGACACCTAGAGGGGGGGTGAATAGGTGCTACTCCAATTTTAGTCTTTTTCAATTTAGGCTTGACACAAAAGGTAAATTCTCTAGATATGCAACTACGGTGAATTTACCTATATGACAAGCTAGCAACTAAGCACGATATAATAAGGCGGTAAACAAGGATAGAGGTAACCGAAGTCAAAGCACGCGGAGACACGGATGTAATCCCGAGTTCCTCCTTTTTAGGGGAGTACGTCTCGTTGGAGAGGTGTGAACCAACACAATGGTTCAACGGCCACAAAGGCCTCACCCTCTTCTCCGGTGAACCGCACCACAAAGGTTTGGTTCACTTCAACTATCGGAAACCTTCGAGGCGGAGTCCGGAGCCTTTACAACAACGATTTGGGGCACAACCCACAAAGGATTGGGGGCTCCCAAACAGCTACAATCTGTCACAAAGACAATCAAGTGAGTACAATAGGGGGCTAGGTTTTCCTAGTGGAAACCCTAGCTAATGGTCCCTCAAGTGAATGAGGGGGAAATGACAAACGGCTCGGTGAAGATGTAGATCGGGGCCTTCTCCTTCAATCCTCCAAAGATCAACAAGTTTGGGTGGAGGGATTGGGAGATCTAGTGATTCTTGAGCTTGCAACAATGGGGATCTTGATTTCTGGGCGAGCTAGCTGGCTGGAGGTAGATGGAGGGGTATATATACCCCTCCCAGAAAAGTAGCCGTTGCAGAAAGAATCACACCGGAGTTTCCGGTCCAAGTGACCGGAAACTCCGGCCTTGGGCGGAAACTCCGGCCTGCAGGGGCCGGAAACTCCGCCCCACACCAGGAGCTGAGCAACTTCTTCACGTCTGAGACTTGGGCCAAAACTCCGGTGTACTGGGGCCGGAATGTTTGGCCAGGGGCGGAAACTCCGGCCGTGGGGGCCGGAAACTCCGCCCCACACCAGGGGCTGAGCAACAATTCAGCAGCAGAAACTTGGGCAAAGACTCCGGTGCCCTGGGGCCGGAATGTTTGGCCAGGGGCGGAAACTCCGGTCCTGAGGACCGGAAACTCCGCCCCACACCAGGGGCTGAGCAACACTTCAGCAGCTTTGCTGTTTCTTCGAGGATAAGTCCAGGGACCGGAAACTCCGGCCTTGGAGGCCGGAAACTCCGGCCTGAAAAGCTCCAGAAACTCTTTTCTCTTTTTGGTGTTGATGCACATGTTGTATACAATAAAACCTGCATCACTTATCACCAGATTAAAACATCCACAGTGTTGTTAACTAACACACAAAACTAAGAGATCACAAAATGTCCTTTCACATACGCCGACGGCTAAATGTCGGGGCCGTCGGCGTACAGCACGAGCTAGGGCATCCGTCGAAACAGCCGTCGGCGTACGAAGCGCCGTCGGCATACCCAGGTAAGGCCGACAGCAGCCGTCGGCATAAAACGTGTCGTCGGCGTACAAAAGGACGCCGTGACGGAAAGAACAAATACGTCCAGCTGCGTCGATACGCCGACGGCAAGGACACGTGTACTTCCAATTTGTATAAAATTTATTTATTTCTCCATATAATATTTATTTATTTATTTCTCCATATAATATTTAATGTAGTTATAATTTATATATATATTGGACCTATAATTGCCCTCCTAATTTCAGTATCCCACCCAACCCTACAACATATACATGTAAAATAAATAAAAACAACACATGTAAAATACCTTCCTATGGCCTAACCTAACGCAACCAAGCAAAAAAGTCCACTGGGCTAACCCCTTTCGACGCACGTCTATGGGGGTAGACGGAAACGTTAGGGTTTTTCAAGCGGATTCAGGGTTTCGCCAAAGCGGGGCCCCGGAGCGTCGGAACCCCACCCAAACCTAGGTTGTGCCATACCGTATGTATACAAGTGTGTTGTAAATGTGCAATATCCTACTCGTAGGTGTGACCGGCTTCACCGGCTTCACTTTCTCTCTAGTGAGTTCCTGCACTTAGAGGTGAAAACTCCCTTTCGGGCGAACCGGATGGAATCTTGTGTCGATTTGGGGTAGACTTTGGTTTATGATGTTCCTATGGCATAACCTAACGCAACCAAGCAAAAAATCCACCGGGCTACCCCCTTTCGACGCACGTCTATGGGGGTAGACGGAAATGTTAGGGTTTTTCTAGCGGATTCAGGGTTTCACCGAAGTGGGGCCCCGGAGCGTCGGAACCCCACCCAAACCTAGGTTGTGCCATACCGTATGTATACAAGTGTGTTGTGTGTTGTAAATGTGCAATATCCTACTCGTAGGTGTGACCGGCTTCACCGGCTTCACTTTCTCTCTAGTGAGTTCCTGCACTTAGAGGTGAAAACTCCCCTTTCGGGCGAACCGGATGGAATCTTGTGTCGATTTGGGGTAGACTTTGGTTTATGATGTTCCTATGGTATAACCTAATGCAACCAAGCAAAAAAGTCCACCGGGCTACCCCCTTTCGACGCACGTCTATGGGGGTAGACGGAAACGTTAGGGTTTTTCCAGCGGATTCAGGGTTTCGCCGAAGCGGGGCCCCGAAGTGTCGGAACCCCACCCAAACCTAGGTTGTGACATACCGTATGTATACAAGTGTGTTGTGTGTTGTAAATGTGCAATATCCTACTCGTAGGTGTGACCGGCTTCACCGGCTTCACTTTCTCTCTAGTGAGTTCCTGCACTTAGAGGTGAAAACTCCCCTTTCGGGCGAACCGGATGGAATCTTGTGTCGATTTGGGGTAGACTTTGGTTTATGATGTTCCTATGGCATAACCTAACGCAACCAAGCAAAAAAGTCCACCAGGCTACCCCCTTTCGACGCACGTCTATGGGGGTAGACAGAAACGTTAGGGTTTTTCCAGCGGATTCAGGGTTTCGCCGAAGCGGGGCCCCGGAGCGTCGGAACCCCATCCAAACCTAGGTTGTGCCATACCGTATGTATACAAGTGTGTTGTGTGTTGTAAATGTGCAATATCCTACTCGTAGGTGTGACCGGCTTCACCGGCTTCACTTTCTCTCTAGTGAGTTCCTGCACTTAGAGGTGAAAACTCCCCTTTCGGGCTTCACTTTCTCAAGACGCTTCTGTTCATTCTCAGCTTCCTCCTGCTGCCTCTTTTGTTGTTTCCTCGTTTCAGCTTCTTCCTTTTCACGGCGCTTTTGTTCTTCCAGTGTTTCTTTTTCCTGCCTTTTATGTCGTTTCTTCGCTTCAGCATCTTCTTTTTCACATCTTTTTTGTTCTCTCAGTGCCTCTTCTTGCATTTTCTTCTGTTGTTTCATCAGATGTTGTTCATCTTTCTCCTGACGATTTTACATGTGTTGTTTTTATTTATTTTACATGTAATATGTTGTAGGGTTGGGTTCCGGGAAACTCGAACCGTTATTTTACGGGGGTGGGATACTGAAATTGGGAGGGCAATTATAGGTCCAATATATATATAAAGTATAACTACATTAAATATTATATGGAGAAATAAATAAATAAATAATATTATATGGAGAAATAAATAATATTTTATTTGTTTATAAAAAAGGAAGAAATTCAGAACACATACGCCGACGGCATTGCCGTCGGCGTATGCTTATCCACTTAACCAAAACCGCGCGGCCGCACGCTCGTCCCCAACCACACAACCCAGCCCACACCGCCCGCCTCCTCCTCGATCCGCCGCCGCCTCCTCTCCGCGCCCCGGCCGCCTCCTCCCCGTTCCCCGGCCGTCTCCTCCCCGGCGTCGCCTGCCCACACCGCCTGCCTCCTTCCCGCGCCCTGGCCGCCTCCTCCCCGTTCCCCAGCCGTCTCCTCCCCGGCGTCGCCTGCCCACACCGCCTGCCTCCTTCCCGCGCCCCGGCCGCCTCCTCCCCGCGCCGTCCGCCCGCCCACACAGCCCGCCTCCTCCCCTGCGCAGCCCGCCTCCTCCCTGCGCCCCGGCCGCCTCCTCCCCGCAGCTCCTCCGTCGCCCACAGTGCCTCCTCTCCGGCCGCTCCTCCACCGCATCTCCACACCACCGAAGCTCCTCCAAGGTTTGTTCATTTGTTTTGCAAATTAATAGTTTTAGAGTTAGTGTGTGTTAGTTTGTGTGTGTTAGTTTTAGGGTTAGTGCCACTGTTAGTTGTAAAATTGTAGTTTTAGTATTAGAATTAGTAGATTTTAAGTGTTTGTTAGGTTTACAATTTAGTAGATTGATAGTAAATTTTAGGTTTATTCTTCCCCACTGTGTATATGTGTAGTTGATTAAGTTTTAGGTTTATTAAAACAGTGAGCAAATTTTGGTATATGCAATATATGTTGTACAATCGATGTTGTCTCACGTAGGCCTGCTTTTTTTATCTATGCTTCCTTGACTAACCCGTGTATCAAATGCTTTTGCTTAACTAAGTATCATGTCGGAGCCGGAGCGAAAGTTTCGCGGTGTTCATCGGAGACACACGAACATCCCGACTTGGGCAGCTCAGATCACAGTGGATCACAGGAAGATCCAGCTTGGTACTTTCAGGTGCCCGTGGCAGGCGGCGCGCGCCTACGACTGCGCGGCGGTCCAGCACTTTGGGGCGAGAGCGATCCTCAACTTTGAGGATGAGCGGCGCGTGGCGCATTTGTTAGCGCCAGATGGCATGAGGATCGCGACGAGGGCCGAGGAGAGGGAGCACCGACAGGCAGAGAGGCTGCTCAGGGCGCGCCACCAGCGCGAGGAGGATGACCCCTTGGTCAAGGATCTCCTCCTTGATCCCCAGGTGATGGCGGTCCAGTACCAGGTCTTCAGCGAGAGCCGGCAGCAGCGCGGGCAGGGCGAGGCCGGCCCCTCCGGTACGCAGCAGCAGGGCGAGGACTCTAGCAGCAGCCTGTCCTCTTCGTGGGACCGCTTGGACGACGTCACTGACACCGGCGCGAGTCGAGTTTAGGATGTCTATCATCCTACTTGTCGTACTACTAGACTTATCTTGCTACCTGTTGTACTGCTAGACTTATCATGCATGCTACCTATGTATTATTGTGCTACTTGTCTATATGTGTTATGTTTAGCTAATATGGTTACATCGTTCTATGGTTTCTTCTGTTTTATGTTTAATTATTAGGTAAAATGGACGGATATTTGCTTATATATTTCGATTGTTTGTACTTTTTAGATGACGTAGCTTCCCGCCAGCCAGCACCCTCGGCCCACGCATTGTCGCGGCTTCTCCAGATTAGGAGGGGCCGCCTTGGTGCCCTTTGTGTTGTCGCCCTCTTCCGGACCACGTCCTCGACCTTCTCCGGCCACCGATCACGCTTCGAGGGTATAAATCTTTCACCTCTCTTGCTGCATAGGTTTATTTTGGTCTAGATCACCAAGTCAGTCGCGTAACCCGAGTCAGATCCCATCCGGAAGGGTTACAAATTTATAAATATGCAGGATTGTCCATCTTTGCATATTTATAACCGTAACACTTCCGGGTTGTCCTGTTGGACAGTCCGAGTACGTGTAGATCGGGTCGTGTTCCACGTTCTACCCCTTCCTGAGACGGAATTTCGGCAGCACCTCCCTGTTGTTCTTCGGATGCACACCCTCTCGGCTTGACAAGCTCGAGACGTGTATTCTGAAGAACAGCGGGGAGGTGCTGCCGAAATTCCGTCTCGGGTCGGGGTAGAACATGGGACACGACTCGATCTACACGTACTCGGGCGGGATAGGCCCCTACCTATTAGAAGTGTACATGAACCCTTGCATGTTGTAAAAGATAAAATTTGGCCGTAATAAAATGGTGACATTGCATGCAAGAAAATAAAAATATGATGCATTTAATTTCATGTTATTATTATTTGGCTCACAGTAAAGCAGCAGAGGATGGCACATAATGGGTGGATGTACAGTGGCCGAACTAGTTTGGTTGACAAAACAGATGAGTGGGTATGGAAGACGCATTTGTTAGTGAAGGAGTTAGCGTGTAAGGGTTCAGAGTCAGGCGCTCGTGGACAGTGCCCTTGCCCTCGTTGCAAGTTTCGTACACGTCAGGGAAAGGATGATATGATTAAACACCTCTTCTCTCGTGGGTATATGCCGAACTTCGTGACGACAGTCAACTTTGATGAGTACGAGCGCGAGAGTGGCAGGGTGATGCGGCAGCGGATCAATGGCAATGAAGATGATGGGATTAGAAACTGGCTAGATGATCTCCGTGCTGGCGACATGCCAGATTCGCCACCATCACAGGAGGAACCGGAGGAACCTCCAAAACCGGAGGAACCGTGTGAACCGGAGGACCCAGAGCCAACCGCGAAGGCCTTCTTTCATATGATGGCCTCGTCTCAGAGGCCTCTGTACGAGGGTGCACAAGTTTCTCAGCTCGATGCCATCTCGCAAGCACTAGCCAACAAGCTCCAGTATGGCAGCACCCGTTCATGCTTTGAAGCGCATCTGCAAACAACTGGTAACCTGTTGCCTGAAGGGCATTGTCTACCTCAAAGCATGTACGAAACGAAGAAAATCCTGCGAGATCTCAGCATGGATTATCAGAAGATAGATTGTTGTCCAAAAGGATGCCTTTTGTTTTGGAAACAGTTTGCCAATGACAAGTACTGTATCTTGTGTAAGGCCTCTAGGTATCATGTGGTAAAAGGACCCGATGGTACGAAGACACAGTCAAATGTCGCCATTAAGATTCTTCGTTACCTCCCATTCATACAAAGAATCAAGCGGCTTTACATGAACAAAGAGTCTGCCACACAGATGCAATGGCACAAAACGGGGAAGAGATACAAGGATGAGCACGACCGGGAATTGATGGGACATCCATCTGATGGTACGGCATGGAAGAACTTTGATGCGAACCACCCCGATGAGGCAGCAGATGCTCGAAACGTGAGAATCGCGATAGCAACCGATGGATTCAATCCATATGGTTTGTCGACTACCGCGTACAGCTGCTGGCCCGTGTTTGTTATTCCGCTCAATCTCCCTCCTGGAGCCCTAATGCAAAAGAAGACCATGTTCCTCTCGCTGATCATTCCAGGTCCTGAATATCCGGGGAAGAATTTAAGTATGTACATGCAGCCAATTGTGGATGATCTGAACCACTCTTGGCACCACGGGACGTTGACATATGATCGTGCATCGAAGACAAACTTCTTGATGAAAGTTTGGTATCACAATTCCATGCATGACATGCCCGGGTACGCCCTATTCTGCGGATGGTGTACAGCTGGTAAGTGGCCATGCCCAGTGTGCAGGAACCGACTTGAGTTCATGTGGCTAACGGCGGGACGGAAGTATTCCGCGTTTGACACACATCGAAAGTTCCTCAAAAGAGGGCATCCGTTTAGAGAAGACAAAAAGAACTTCAAGAAGGGCAGAGTTGAGCGTGAAGAAAAAGCGATACCAACTTTCGATGGTGCAGCTGTTGACGCCGAGCTAAGTGCTCTCGTGCCTGCTGGGAGAAAAGGCCCACGATATGTGGGATATGGTGTGTCACACAACTGGACTCACGTGGCAGGCTTGACGCAACTCGAATATTACAAGGACCTCGAACTTCCCCATAGCATCGATGTGATGCACACCGAAAAGAATGTTGGAGAGTCCCTCTTTCACACAATCCTGAACATTACCCCGAAGTCGAAGGATAATGTTAAGGCTAGAGTTGATGTTAAGAAGCTCTGTGATAGGGAGAGAATGCACATGAAGCCTCCTGAAGGCCGTCAAAAGAACTGGTTCAAGCCGCATGCTGACTTCTGCCTTAATAGTATGCAAAGGTCTGAGGCATTCCATTGGCTCAAATTCGTCGTGATGTTCCCTGATGGCTATTGTTCGAATATAAGTAAGGGAGTCAATATACAATCGGCAAAAGTCACCGGGCTCAAGAGTCACGACTATCATATATGGATTGAGCGGCTGCTACCGGTGATGGTTCGAGGGTATCTCCCCGACCGTGTCTGGCGAGTGCTCGCGGAGTTGAGCCATTTCTTCCGCACGCTCTGTGCTAAGCAAGTATGTCCCCTGATTATTCAGAAGCTGCATGAACTAGTGCCGGAGTTGCTGTGCAACTTAGAGACGATATTTCCGCCAGGCTTCTTTACTCCGATGGCACATCTTGTTGTGCATCTTGCGAATGAGGTACTCTTGGGTGGACCGGTGCAGTTTCGTTGGCAGTTTTGTATTGAGAGAGAGTTTAAGTATATTCGAACCAAATGTGGAAACAAAAATAAGATTGAGTCATCCATAGCCGAGGCAACTATCCTTCAGGAGATGGCAGACGCCAGGCTAACGTACTACCCCGATGATGTTCCCACTATGCATAACCAGGCCTCTCGGTACAATGTCGACGAGCCCAAGCGAGACCCCAAGCTCGTCCTCTTCCAGTGTCCCGGTGGCAAGAGCGGTGGCCCAACAAGGTATAACTTGACCAATGATGAGCTGGAGTGCATAATGCTCTATGTGCTTATGAACATGAAGGAAGTGACCCATGACGAGCAGGGAGAAGAGGGCAGTTTCCTTAGGTAAAATGGGGAACAAATTACTTTGCAACTACTATCATGATTTCGTTCTAATACGTATTTTCTCCTTTTAGTCAATTCACGGATGAAATGTGGTCGGGAACATCAGATGGACCCAATGAAGCCGCGTTGGACACTCTTTTGAAAGAGCCTGCCCCCGGAAAGAAAAAATTCACGGTTTGGTTCAGGGAAAAGGTAATTTCAAACATGTCCCTTCTACCTTGCAATTCGTGTATTATCCCTCTTACTAATGCACAAAACAATTTGTACTTGTAGGGAGCTGATCCCAACGTTGTGATGTCAGATGAGTTGAGATGTGTCTCCCAAGGTTGTAACCGTAGAGTCGAGAAGTATGAGAAGTATGATGTGAATGGGTACCGCTTCCATACAGAGCATCACCAGAACAGTCGGCCTAATGCAAAGACTATAAATACCGGGGTCTTCACCAAAGGAGCCGGTAATTATGATTACTACGGAAGGTTACAGAACGTATATGAGCTGACGTTCAATAACACGAACATATCACTCAAGCTTGTTGTGTTCAAATGCCACTGGTTCGACCCTGAGCATGGAACCAAAAGTACCCCTTCCATTGGGTTAGTTGAAGTTAAGCCTTCAACCACCTACAATGGATCCGATGTCTTTGTTGTGGCTCACCAAGCCTTTCAAGTTTATTATTTGCCCTACCCATGCAAGAAAGAGGGACTCATTGGTTGGGAAGTCGTGTTCCATGTATCGCCACGTGGTAAGCTACCCATGCACTCCGAAGACGATTACAACAACATTGACCCTAAAACATACGAGGGGATTTTCTATCAAGAGGAACAAACCTTTGGGGACTTTGGCATACAAGGTCTTGAGGACCGCGAGGACAATGCACAAACAGGTGGTGACGTAGTGGTGAATCTAAAGGATATAGATATGCTCAACAAGTTACAGAGTGATAGTGATGACGATGATGAGCCTCCACCGTGCGAGGAGGTTCCAATATACAACACTCGTGATAGTGATGTTGATAGTGATGATGACAACCCAGGACTTAACTATGAGAGTGATGATTAGGGGTGAGGGTCTTTTATGTCCTTTTGCGTACTATTTACTTTTCAACATGCTTCTTCTTAATTGCATTACGTCTTTATTCTTATTTACTACATTTTTCAACATGCTTAAAAGTTTATCCTTTCTCAATGCAGGTGATTGACCAAGATGAGCCAAGGCAAGGAATCATCGGCCTCGGGCTCTCGGGAGGTGTAGTATGTGTTCGGGTGTAGCGTGTGTGAATTCGAACTTGTTTGGAGTTTGTATGAATGCTTGGATGAATTTGAATCATGTTTGTGTCATTTGGATATGTATGTGGTGTTTTATTTGATGTTTCTGTGATGTTTTATAATTTGTGCAATTTTAATTGTATTTAAAATGCGCCAGAAACCAGCAGCAAAAAGTTTTAGAAACTGAAAATATGGTCAAGTCTACGCCGACGGCGTAGTATGCTGCGGGGACGCACAGGATGGCGCCACGTCGACGCTGGAGGACCATATGGTCATTCATACGCCGACGGCATTGCCGTCGGCGTACGACTCCTCCCAGACGCACCAGATCAGCACACGTGGCAGCCTAGGCCGACGGCACTGCCGTCGGCGTATAGGTGGAGCAGACGGAGACGTTCGACGTCCGTTTTGTGGGTCCCACTTCAGATACGCCGACGGCGACGGATACGCCGACGGCATTGTTCATACGCCGACAGCGTCCTACGCCGACGACGCTACGCCGACGGCGGCCCGCCGTCGGCGTTTTAACGGTTTCCCGTAGTGAGCTCGCATATAGATTTTTTTTTTTTGAAACGAGCGCATATAGATTATGTTGAATGTATCCGAAATAACCTAATCCCGTTTTCTGTTTCACCGTTGCCACGTTTTGATTTCTTGCCTCAGCTGCGTAAGGTCAGATGGCAAACAACAGGTGTACAATGCACCTTTCTCTACTGCGCTACTACTATCACGACGACGAAAACTGCCGGCGCGGCGTGGCGTCGGCGGCCAGACCAAGCCCCGGCTGAGCGGGCACGTTATCACCAAACTCCAGTTAACGATTCATTACCCATGGCCGACGCATTGGCAGCAAATTTGCATATAAGCTCACAGAACTTAGCTTTAATTTCAGATGTCTTTGGGTCTAATTGGTCGGTGACTAAATTTAGGAGAAACTTGTGGGGTGAAACTGCTGCTATGTGGGGGAGTTGCTTTTTTTATTTTGAAACCAAGGCAAAAGATTTGCCATTATTATTAAATAAGAAGGAGTTTAGACATTGTTGCCTAGGGAAAACCCTAGGACGTTACAACAAGGGGATTACTCTCCCAGGATTACACTTCCCAAAAATTTGGCGCCGGCAAGGCACCACGCCCTCACCTTTTCTTTGATCTTTGCGATGATCACGGTCGCCGGAGCGGCAATATGTCGAAAAGCTCTCACGTTTCGTTCTTTCCAAATCCCCCACGAGATCAACATAATTAAAGTAGACATAGACTTCCTAGCAACACCATGGTCAAGATTGGTAGAGGAGGAAGATAGGTGTAAATGGTTGCTTACTAAGTCTGGCATTTTTTCAGTAAGATCCATGTACTTAGCTTTGAAAGTAGTACTAGTGCTCCGGTACTTTCCGGGAATTTATTTTGCACGAAAATTAAAGCACGTGAACGGTCTTGATTAGAGAACCAATCCACCATATGTGTTTGACTTGAGGGAGACCCATGTTCACAGCCGTTAGTGTGCTTTAATTTTCGTGAAAAATAACTTTCCGGAAAGCACCGGAGCACTTCTCGACAGTTAAATGAAAGCATAGAGATGTGTGGGCCGTGAATATACCTTTGAATATTCAAGTGTTCCTTTGGTTGGCTTTCAATAAAAATATTCTTACTAAGGATGTGTTAATTAAGAGAGTATCGAAAGGTAAAGATAACAAGTGTTGCTTTTCTGATAAGTTGGAGACTTTAGATCATCTTTTCTGTGAATGTACGTTCACTTGATATATTTGGGGATAGTTAAATGTGCCATAGGGAGTATGGATATTCCTATGCGTTTCCAAGATTTTAGTGAATGGGTTAGCCGGTTTTCAGTGAAAGATAGGAATTTAATTTCAGTGGGTGTTGCAGCTGTCTTCTGGGTGATTTGGAATGCCAGCACCGCAGCTGTTCTTGATCATGTTTACCCGCGTGATCCAACTGCAATCATGTACTCCATCCGTTCCAAATTAATTGACTTGTGTTTGTCCAAATACGGATATATCTATACTTGTTTAGTGTCTAGATACATTCGTTATTAGACAAATGCATGTCAATTAATTTATAACGGAGGGAGTACATCATAGCTAATTGGGTGGAGTATTGGTCATATATGCAGAAAACAAACGCACGGCAGGAGCTTCGCAGCGCGGCGCGGCACCTTGCCGGGGTCGCAAGTGAGGTCTTCAGCCGACGCACTGGTTGCGGGCCGATAACAAGGAGGATTGCTGGGGGTTGATTTCCCTTGGCAAAAAGGTTGCAAAGAAAGAAATGCTGCTGGAGTTCTGTAGATGTGGGTGAGTTTTCGTTTGGCTTGTGGTCAGTTTAAAAACTTCTTTCTTTGGTTGTAAAAGCTGCTGGAGTTCTGTAGTTGTGGGTGTGTTGCGTTTGGATTGTGGTCAGTACTGTAGAAGTGCTGCTGGAGTTCTGTAGAACTGTTTTTTCAAGAACTGTAAGTTCGTTTGGTTAACGGCTGTAAGAGCTGCTAGGTTTGAGTTTGATCGTTGTCTGTAATAGAAGTTTGCTGGAGGGAGTGTGCGGATGATGGTTATATCAAACCTTGGTTTCATTTTAAATGAAATCGGGGGCCTTGAGCCCTTTAAGACGAAAAAAAAAGCTCACAGAACTAAAATCCTAGGGACAAAGGAATGATGCTAAGAGGCAGCAGGTCGGCTCAAGTGGAAGCTGACGTACCCAAACAGCCCAAGACAATGCTCGACTACGCCAAGAGCAGGTGCACAATGCATCTTTCTCTACTACGCCGCCCCAACAAAAACAACAAATAATCGGCTATGGTACGTCCACGACGACGGCCGCGCCGGTGCCGATCGCCCCCGAGCGTGGCCAGAGCGCGCCGCGGCAGAGCGGGCACGTCCGGCGCGTGCGGATCCACCTGTCGGCATCGCACCCGGCGTGGAAGAAATGCCCGCACGCCGGCACCACGCGCACCAGCTCGTCAGGCGCCTTGGCGTACTCCGACTGGCAAAACACGCAGCAGCGCTGCCGCTCCCTCGCTGCCTCGGCCGTCTGCGCGTACAGCATGAGCGTCGCATCGCCGAGCGCGAGCTCCACATCGGCGGCCGCTGCACGGCAGTCGCTGCGGCACGCGCCGGAGGCAGCGGCGGCGAGGGCGACGATGAGCACCGCCACGGCGACCACGGCTGCCACCTCGAGCTCGAGCGCCACGCCGGGGCTCATGTCTTCCCTGTTGGCCTGATCGACCGAACGGCAATGCGTGTGGCCTCTTCCCTTTCTTGTCCTGATCACCTTGCTTTGTATCTTTCTTCCTTCAGCTAACTAAATAAACGGCAATCCCAGAGGCCTTCTTTTCCGTGACCCTCTGCTCATGCTCTGCTTTTGTACGAGCTCCAGTGATAATGTTTCCATCTTGCCGTGCCCAATTGACTTACGCTAGACTAGAAGCTTCTTTTATGTGTCTTGGATGTCTACGTGTGCTCCCTTTTCTTCCTACTTTGCCCTGTCTTTCTACTGTGGCCTGATCCTGAGATATTTTTGAAGTTACCTGCATATGTGAGCAATATAATGAGTTTGGTTTTTCAACTATTGCCTTTCCTAGTCTAGTGTGAAATTCGAGATTGCAAAATCCGGCTTCAAGCTTAATAGAAGATCATCTAAGATCGCAGTCAACTCCAATAGTGGCAACGAAAACGCTCTAACCACCTAACATATGAAGGCCCACGACCAGTATGACACCGCCACAAAATCAACATTAAGAAAGTGCAGAACCAACTGCAGATCAATATCCAAATGCTACCAAGTCACATGATAAGATAATAGTATCTCTAACTCTAACACGACATCCAAAACTGAAATAAATACGTCTGTTGACCAGAGTGCCAAACTTAACAAAAATGCACATTGTAAGATTATGTTGCGGTCGACAACACTTTTCATTCCCCGCCGTCCTCATCATCATCGGCAGCACCAGCTGAGGAGTTGAGGGCGTTGAGCCTTTCCACTAGACAGGCCTTTCTCAGCTCGTAGGTCAGCTTCTTAAGGTTGCACCTACATCAAGGAGACAAGTAAATTGCAACTCACATCAAGGTGTAGAAATCCCTGCTCGATTTAGACAGTAAGATCAGCACGGACGGTGCAATAACCTTCTTTTAGATTGCTTCCATGTCATCGATCGAGATTATCTTCTGTGATGTACTCACTGAAGTTTGGGCAGAAATCCTGAAGAAAAACTTCAAAAGAGAAGATCATCAGTTAGGAATCTTGGAACCATATGTTCTTATCAGACGTAGAAAAGGAGGGAAAGATAAATGAAACAGAGCTCAGCAACAACAACAAAAATGAAATGATGATCACTGCTTCAACCAGAAGCTCAAGTGTCTGGTCAAACACACCTACCAATACCAATAGATAACAGCAAAACTAGCAGGAAAGAATGCAAAAAAAAAACACAAATATGCCACCAGATCATTATCTAGAGACAAACATAAATTAGACATCAGACTTGGTGATCAAATGATGACCACGAGCCCACGCACAAGCCCAGTGATTAAATTACAGCAACTTATCATCAGTAAATTAACTTTTTTTCCTCGAGCAAATGATCATCTAGAGCTTAACTAGACCGTCATTAAACAATTGATCATTTAGAATCAATATAGAGCAACTAAATGTTTCAAATTATGGCCATTGATCATCTACTCCAATACCAGCATGTATACTGACATCACATCAACATGACTACATGACCAATATATCAGATCATCACATGAATAACTTTACTTAAATGCTTCTAAATACTCAATTATTTATCCATGAATAGCAGCACAAGATCAAATTAAGCTAATTATAACCATTAGGAAGCTAATCGTACAAACGCAAAGCCGCTTTAGCTAATAACCGTAACATATAGACCAACTCGAAATTGAATAAAGTAAAGTCTGAATACTGTTCCAACCAATCATTCAAATTACATCAAATAATACACAGCATAACCATGAGTCAATGGTCGGAACCAGACCAAGCAAGATGAAGTCGACCAATAGACACTGAGCCACCACCACCACCATAGTTGTCGCGACATGTGGCGCCATCTAGATGTTCAATTTATGAACTATGTTGTTTAATATTTGACCCAACAGATACAATTTGTGGGCATTCAGACATTCTATCGGCAACACCCTTGAAGATGCACTAACAACTCTACTTGGCATGGCTTAATTATTTTTCTCATGTAGTGAGCTAAGTAGCTGGGCCTTTTAACAGTTTGCATCCTGCAGATCATAGGTTTTTTGCTCTTTTATTTACTTCCTACTAAGAGCGTATGCAGCAAATGCATGGTGGGTGATCGAACAAATGCACATCGCACACAACTAGCTATATAAGGATATGTCTTCCCAAAACTATGTAAGGGTTGTGGCTCAGTATGCATTCTTTATACCTTCCTAGGATGCTCTATAGCTTACCGCAAATACAACTATATTTACATTAAGGTTCACACTACAAGTTGCTAGAGCGCGTAGGAATGCGATGTATCGGAATGTTGAGACACGCAGCTATGGACAGGTACCGTGGAATTTTGTTTACAAAGTGTGTTTTGGTGTCTCATCTCTGCCCATGACTAAAACCACGGCCTCCCTGACATCTTTGTTAAGGCTTGGGTCAATCGTAATTGGATTGAACTAATCCTGGACCTGGAGGGTGCATAATTTTCGGGTCACCAATATCAAATTCGTGGCAAACTCGCAACCAAGATACAGCAAACGCCAGACTTTTAATTGTGTCTTTAGACTGATCCCACTTAACGAAAGCTTTCTGCATGCTAGATTCTATAGTACATTGGCGCCCATGACTTCTATGATGCGTAGTTTATTTACTCAAGACGACAAAACAAAAGTTCATAGCTTTTTCTCTTCCGAATGATGCGCCCAACTAGCATCCGTGGCATGTATGGTTTTCAAGAAATCGGTTAAAAGACTACTCACGTACAACATGTCAAAGTTCAGACAAGGACTAGCTAGTCTACTAACCTGAACTGTGCTGGCAATGTTGGCGTCCTCTAATCTGCCGACTGACATCACTCCGCCTACTTACGTGGAATGTATAAGAAATATAAACTGGACGGAAATCCTAGGGACAAAAGAATGATGCCTAGAGGAAGCAGGTCGGCTCAACTGGAGCTGACGTGCCCAAGAGCAGGTGTACAACGCATCTTTCTCTACTTCGCCATCCAACGAAAACAACAAATGATCAGCTATGGTACGTCCACGACGACGGCAGCGCCGGCGCCGATCGCCCCCGTGCGCGGCCAGAGTGCGCCGCGGCAGAGCGGGCACGTCCGGCGCGAGCGGATCCACCGGTCGGCGTCGCACCCGGCGTGGAAGAAATGCCCGCACGCCGGCACCACACGCACCAGCTCGTCAGGCGCCTTGGCGTACTCCGACTGGCAGAACACGCAGCAGCGCTGCCGCACCCTCGCCGCCTCGCCTGTTTGCTCGTACGGCACGAGCGTCGCGTCGCCGAGCGCGCGCTCCACGTCCGACGCGGTGCGGCAGTCGTTGCGGCACGCTCCGGAGGCTGCGGCGGCGAGGGCGACGATGAGCACCGCCACGGCGACCACCGCTGCCACCTCGAGATAGAGCGTCATGTCGGGGCTCATGTCTTCCTTGTTGGACTGAGCGATCGAACGGCAATGCGTGTGGCCTCTTCCCTTTCTTGGCCTGACCCTGCTTTGTATCTTCCTTCTTTCGGCTAACCAAATAAACGGCAATCACAGTGACCTCCTTTTCCGCCGCTCCCCTCACTCTGCTCATGCTCTGCTTTTGCACGAGCTCTTGTTTCCTAGAATCTTTCGGCAAATTTCCTTCAAGCCCCGGCTGCCTACATGTATGTGTGGTTCATTTTTTTGTTTTATACTTTTACATGCAGTTGCAAAACATTGTAAGGTCCTTTTACTGTGGCCTGATCCTGAGATCTTTTAAAAGTTACCTGCAGATATGAGCAATATCATGAGTTTGCTTGTCCTAGTCTAGAGTGGCAATAGAAGATCATCTAAGATCACGGTCAACTCCAATAGTGGCAACGTAAACACTAAAACCACCTAACAAATGAAGGCCGACGACCAGCATGACACCGCCGCAAAATCAACATTAATGAAGTTCAGAACCAACCGAATCAGATCAATATCCAAATGCCAGCAAGTCACTTGATAAGATAATCATATCTGTAACTCCAGCACCACATCCAAAACTGAAAGAAACAGGTCCGGTTGACCCGAGTGCCAAACTTAAACAAAAATGCACGTTATAAGACTACGAGAACACTCTTCATTACCCGTCGTCCTCGTCACCATCGGCAGCACCAGCAGAGGAGTTGAGGGCGTTCAGCCTTTCCACCAAACTGGCATTCCTCTGTTCGTAGGTCAACTTCTTAAGGTTACACCTGTATCAAGGAGCCAAGTTAAAATGCAACTCACATCAAGGTGGAGAAATCCTTGGTCCATTTTGCAGTATAAGATCAGCACGGACGGTGCATTAACTTTCTTGTAAATTGCTTCCATGTCATCGGTAGAGATTCCCTTCTTGATGTACTCGCTGAATTTTGGGCAGAAATCCTAAAGAAAAGCTTCAAAAGAGAAGATCATCAGCTAGGAATCTAGGCAACATATGTTCTTATCGGTGAGAAAGGGGTGAGTACGGTGGCGCGCCTTCGGCTCGCTTTAGTGTTTGTAGTCGTTGCTAGTTGATCTGAAGAAATACTTGTAATTTTATTACTTTTAGAATTCTTTATAGCGTTGTTGATGATCAATAAATTGGTTGGTCTTTTCGCAAAAAAAATATTGTTATCATATTTAGGAAAGGAGGGAAATAAAGGGAAAGGATAACTGAAACAGAGCTCGGCAACAACAACAAATGAGATGATGATCACTGCTTTAAACATAAGCTCAAGTTTCTGGTAGCACAGCACAACCACCGATTATACCAATAGATCACAGCAAAACTAGCAGGAAAGAATGGAAGAAAAACTAAAGCACAAATATGAAATATGTCACTAGATCATTAGCTAGAGCCAAACATATATTAGACATCAGACTTGGTGATCAAATGATCACCAGGAGCCCAAGCACAAGCGCAGTGATTAAATTACAGCAACATATCATCAGTAAATTAACCTTTTCCACAAGCAAATGATCATCTAGAGCTTAGCTAGACGCTCATTAACAATTAATTAATCATCTAAAATCAATATAGAGCAACTAAATGTTTCAGATTATGGCCATATGATCATCTACTCCAATACCAGCATGTATATTGACACCAACATGACTAAATGGCCAATATATCAAGCATGTGATCATATAAACATGAAAATCAACTCTAAATAGGATAAGAAGTAGCTAATTTGATCATATGACAAACCACAACATTGTAACATGCATAACTTTACTTAAATGCTTCTAAATATTCGATTATTTACCCATATAAACGGTAGTAGTTATGACCATTAGGAAGCTAATCATACAAATGCAGAGCCATTTTAGCTAATAACCATAACATATAGACCAACTCGAACCTGAATAGAGTAAAGTTTGAATTCCCAACAAATCATTCAAATTACATCAAACATCGCATAGTTTAACCATGACTCGATGGTCGGAACCAAATCAAGACACGATGGCCGGGAGGATGAAGTCGACCAATAGACACTGAGCCACCACCACCAGAGCCGACAAGACATGTGGCGTCATCTACATAAACTGTGACTATGTTTTCAATGTAAAAACTATGTTTTTTTTATATTTGACCCAACAGACACAATTTGGGGGCATTCAGACATTCTATCGGCAGCACCCTTATAGATGCACCGACAACTCTACTTGGTATGGCTTAATTACTTTTCTCATGTAGTGAGCTAAGTGGCTGAGCCTTATAACAGGTTGCATCCTGCAAATCATGGGTTTTTTGCTCTTTTATTTTGCTACCTACTAAGGACGCATGTAGCAAATGCATGGTGGGTGAACAAGTGCACATCACACACAACTAGCTATATGAGGATATCTCTTTCCAAAATATGTAAGGTTTGTGGCTCAGTATGCATTCTTTGTAGCTTGATAGGATGCTTTAGATGTTACTACGAATACAAATATATGTACATTTCGGTCCACCCAACAAGTTGCTAGAGTGTGTGCTTTTAAGATATGAATGAGATGTATCAGAATGTTTAGGCACACAGCTATGTACACGTGGTGTGAAATTTTGTTTACAGAGTGTGTTTTGGTGTCTCATCTCTGCCCATGACAACAACCACGGCCTTCCAGACATCTGTATGAAGGTTTGGGTCAATCACTCCTGGGTGGAAGCTCTCCTTAACCTTGAGGGTGTATATAATTTTGGGCTTACCATTATGAAATTCAAGTGGCAACCAGAATCAGCAAACGTCAAACTTTTAGTTGCGTATTTAGACGGATCCCACTTACCCTTGTCAATGCTAGAATTCTGTAGTACTCTTTGGTGCCTTTGAGTTTTGACTTGTATGGTTTTCAAGAAAGCCGTACAAAGAGTGTGGCTTATGTACAGCATGTCAAATTCCACACAAGGTCTAGTATACTACTCTGAACTATACTGTCAATGTTGACGTCGCCTAATCTGCCTGACATCACCCGCCTACTTACATAGTTACATGGAGTGTATCAGAAATATGAAACAGTATCACTTAACATGCTGTTACCTAATCCCTTTTTTTTCCTGTAGCCACGATGCAGTGCAACAAATTTAGAAGCGACGATTTGCTTTCCTGCCTAAGCTGCAGAAGGTAACATGGCTAAGAGCAGGTGTATGATGTATCTTTCTCTACTTCATTACGACGACGACGACGCCGGCCGACGCGGCGTGGCGTGGTCGGCCAGAGCGAGCCCCGGCAGAACGGGCACGTTAGCATTGCCCATGGCCGACGCATTGGCAGCAAATTTGCATTTGGCCCATAGAATTAAAATCCTAGGGACAAAAGAATGATGATGAGAGGCAGCAGCCAGTACTTCGCCGTCCTAACGAAAACAACAAGTGATCGGCTATGGTACGTCCACCATGACGACCGCGCCGGCGCCGATCGCCCCCGTACGCGGCCAGAGCGCGCCGCGGCAGAGTGGGCATGTCCGGCGCGTCCGGATCCACCGGTCAGCGTCGCACGCGGCGTGGAAGAAGTGCCCGCACGCAGGCACCACGCGCACCATCTCCTCGGGCGCCTTGGCGTACTCCGATTGGCAGAACACGCGGCAGCGCTGCTGCGCCCTCGCCGCCTCGGCCGTCTGCGCGTACGGCACGAGCGTCGCGTCGCCGAGCACGCTCTCCACGCTGTCGGCCGAGGCGGCGCGGCAGTCGCTGCGACAGGCGCCGGAGGCAGCCATGGCGAGGGCGACGATGAGCACCGCCATGGCGACCACCGCGGCCACCTCGAGGTCGATCGCCACGTCGGGGCTCATGTCTTCCTAGTTGGCCTGATCGACCGAACGGCCATGCGTGTCCTCTTCCCTTTCTTGGCCTGACCCTTGCTTTGTACGTAGTATCTTCCTTCCCGGTTGCCTACGAGTACGTGTGGTTCATTTTATTTTTTATTTTTCTACGTGTAGTTGCAAAACATTGTAAGGTCCTTTTACTGTGGCCTGATCCTGAGATCTTTTTAAAGTTACCTGCAGATGTGAGAAATATCATGAGTTTGCTTTTCAACTAGCATTTGCTTTTCCTAGTCTAGAGTAGAAATTCGAGATTGCAAAATCCGGCTTCTAGCTTAATACTCACTCTGTTCCTAAATATAAGATATTTTTGGTGTTTTACATGTTATCTAGGTGTGGACTAAAATGAGTTAACATATACGCTAAAATGTGTCTAGATACATGTGAATACATATGAATATTGAAAAAGGCTAAAACATGTTATATTTAGAAAAAGGAGGGAGTAAGATCGCGGTCAACTCCAATAGTGGCAACGGAAACGCTGTAATCACCTAACATATGAAGGCTGACAGCCAACATAACAACGCCACAAAATCAAAACTAAAAAAGTGTAGAACTAACTTCATCAAATCAATATCCAAATGCAAGATCACATGATAAGATAATCATATCTCTAACTCCAGCATGACATCCAAAACTGAAAGAAATACGTCTATTGATTGGAGTGCCAAAATTTAACGAAATGGACGTTATAAGACTATGATGCGGTCGATAACACTCTACATTCCTCGTCGTCCTCATCATCATCGGCAGCACCAGCTGTGGAGTTGAGGGCCTTGAGCCTTTCCAACAAACACAAAAGGGAGGTGGGGGATACATTCTATCGGGGCATCCTTCGATATCCCTAACAACTCTACTTCCTACACCTTATTTATCCTAGAATTTCTCTCTTTTATTTTGCTTCCTTCGCGCCACGTCGACATCTATTAAGTACTCCTTCTGTCCCATAATATAAGATGTCATTACAACCAGTATCTCTCATATTGGTTGTAATGACATCTTATCTTATGAGACGGGGAGAGTACATACTAAGGAGGCATAAAGCAAATGCATGGTGGGTGAAGCAGTGCACATCTTACACAACTAGCTACATAAGGATATGTATTCTTGAAGCTACGTAAAGTTTGTGGCTCAGTATGCATTCTCTATAGCTTGCTAGACTGGTCTACATGTTATTACAGCTACAAATAACTTTATATTTAAGTCCACCCTACAAGTTGCTAGAGTGCATGCCGGTGAGATAGGAATGAGATGTATCAGAATGTTTGGACATACAGTCAGGAACCAACGGTGTGAAGTTTTGTTTACAAAGTGTGCATTGGTGTCTCATCATTGCCCATGATGAAACAAAGTGTCTCCCCGACATCTTTGTTAAGGCTCAGGTCAATCACAGTTAGGTTGAAGCTCTCCTGAAGGACATATGATTTCCGGCTTATCAGTATCAAATTCGTAGCAAGTAGCAACCGAGATTCAGCGAATGGCAAACTTTTTTTTTTAGGAACATGCAAGTTGTTCTGCCTTCCGATTAGATAGAAAAGAGTGTTATGTACAGAATTTCGAGTTAGGTAAAAATTCCTTTACAGGAAAAAAACAAAAGTACGAGTCTCCAGTATCCTACGTGTACAAACCTTTAATTGTATCTTTAGACCAATCCCACTTAATGAAGGGTTTCAATATTGCTCTTTTGGCTCTGTGAGTGTACAAACCTTTAATTGTATCTTTAGACCAATCCCACTTAATTGAAGGTTTCTCAATGCTAGAATCAATATTGCTCTTTTGGCTCTGTGAGTTTTTACTTTTGTAAGGTTTCAACGGAAATCTTCTCCTCGTAGTTTATTTACTCAAGACGACAAATTCCCCTGATTGACAAGCTTGGAGCCGGGCGTGGTCGGCTAGAGCGAGCTCCGGCAGACAGGGCACGTTATCACCGAACTCCAATTGACGATCCATTGCCCATGGCCTCTCGCATTGGCAGCAAATTTGCATATAAGCCAAGTAAACAAAAATCTTAGGGACAAAAGAATGATGCTTAGAGGCAGCTGGCCGTATAAATAAGAATCCTAGGGACAAGGCATATTTCTCTTCTACGCAGTGCTCAACAACAGCAGAAATGAACGGCTATGGTACATCCACGACGACGGCCCCGCCGATGCCGATCGCTCTCGCCTGAAGGAGTCAGGCGGCGGCCCGCTTAGGCCCGCATAACTCGTTTTTAGCACAAAACGATTAAATATGAGCAGTAAACGTTACAGCTCGAATATGAACCTGCATGAAGCGGAGCTCGAGGATGTGGTGCTCGGGAAGGAGGCGATCGGCAGTTGGCCGAAAGTGAAGTGGTTGGCGTCGGCAAAGGTTCTGACCAATAAACCCTTCGGGTTGCATACGCTGAGATCAACGAAGCTGGCGGCATGGAACTTGGCACAGGAAGTGAAGATAACGGAAGTTGAGCCGAATTTGTTTGTGATTCAGGCTTTCTGTCTGGGGGATTGGAAAAGGATCATGGAAGATGGTCCCTAGTTGTTTCGGAGGTGCGCGCTGATGGTGTAACCTTTCGATGGTGCAACAATGGTTCCCTCTGTTGTGCCGAGCAAGGTCCAAGCTTGGATTCAGATCCATAAAATACCGCCGCTGTTTCGTAATAAGGAGGTTCTCTCTCAATTGGCAGGCAGGGTGGGAGAGGTGATCAGGGTAGAAACAACAGCGGTCCAAACTCGCCATGGTGAATTCCATCGTGCGAGGGTGAACCTTTCTTCAATCAGACCTCTAACTAAGTTTGTGCCACTGAGTCCGGAAGGGCAGGAGCGGATGTTCCTTCAGATCAAATATGAGAAGATGCCTAAATACTGTGAACATTGTGGCTTAATGGGACACACATACCTGGAGTGTGGATTCGGGGAGTACGAGGCAGATGAACTGCAGTTTGGTACTTGGATGATGACTGAGGAGCAGTTCTGGAAGGCAGGCACCCCGAGATTCCGAGCTCGTAGCTCTGGACCACCACCGGAGTGGAAAGATCATGGCCTCTCGGGGGGTCGTGGCAGTGGAGGCCCGGGTCGTGGTGCTGGTGCTGGTCGGGGCCAGCGCAAATGGAAAGCGAAACCTGCTAGTAATCAGCCGAAGAAGCGCAGTAGCGAGGACACGGGCTTGGATGAGGACAATGACAATCTTGCAGACACTGCATCCAGCCCCCTCAAGCCGGGAACTAGCGCTGGAGATGAGTCTGGGAAGACCACTACTGCTAAGAAGCAGCTCAACATGGAAGGTGATGGTTCGGGTGGGGAAGCTGTACCACCTCCCCCACCAATGTACATACCTCCTGCGATGGCGAAGAAATTGAAGAAGGCGGCAGATGCGGCTGCAAAGGAAGGAAAGGATGGTGCTGGTACAAACAACTATGGAAAATCGGCGGCCTCTCTCGAAGGGGACCGCCGTCCGCAATGAATATAGCAAGTCTGAATTGTTGCGGATTTGGCATGGCCGCGACAATTAGAGAGATCCGTGATTTTGCGCGGAAGAATGCCCCCTCTATTCTCTGTGTAGTTGAGCCCAGGTGCATAAGACTAGAGTGGAAGGACTAGCGCATACTCTAGGTTTTGATAGAGCCTTTGCTGTCAGCAGTTCTGGCCATAATGGCGGTCTAGGAATTTTTTGGAATGTTGAAATAAATGTCGAGATTCTTCCTTATTCTCAGTATCATATCGACGATGTGGTTTCTTCCCCTTCTATGGAGAGATGGCGTCTGACGTGTGTATACGGAGAAGCGCAAGTTCGTGAGCGTCACAAGACGTGGGACATGCTAAAGTACATCAAGTCATCCTCGGATTTACCTTGGTTTTGCATTGGTGATTTTAATGAGGTACTTCACCGACATGAACATGATGGAGTGAACAAGAGAAGCAGTTCCCAAATTGATGCCTTTCGAGACACTGTGGATGTGTGCGGCCTATCGGATCTGGGTTATGTAGGTGTGTCGTGGACATTCGAGAAAAGAGTTGCTGGGGGCTCGTATTGTCGCACAAGGCTTGACAGAGCGTTGGCCTCAACAAGCTGGTGCATGCGATATCCTCTAGCTGTGCGTAAACACTTAACAGCTGCGACTTCTGACAACTCACCGATCCTCCTGGAGTGTACACCACGGGAGGCATCTCCTAGCAGAAATCAGCGTGTATTTCGCTATGAGTTGATGAGGGAAAGCCGTGAAGATTTTGACCCGTCTCTGAAGGAGTTTTGGCGGAACGGGGTACAGTGTACTAATGCAGGGGATGTGAGGGACAAACTCCAGCATACCACGACCGGTCTGAAGGGGTGGAACGTCGACACCTTCGGCAGTGTTTGAAAACAATTGAAAGAGCTGCGTGCCCGCTTAGAAAACCTGCATGCAGAACCGGGACGCTTGGGGTTTTCTTATGAGGAGATTAAGATTTGCGAACGACTCGTGGAAATCCAACAACGCGGGGAGGTCATGTGGCGGCAGAGGTCGCGTATTCAGTGGTTAACTGAAGGTGATAAGAACACACACTTCTTCCATCAGAGAGCGAGCAAACGAAAGAAAAAGAATAAGATTACTCGTCTTCAACGGCCGGATGGAACGGTAACGGAGGACCCAGATGAACTGAGAAATCTTGCTAGAGATTTTTACCGAAATCTGTATGAATGGGAGGGGACGGATGATATGGCTGCGGTGCTGAATGCAGTTCCTGTCAAAGTAACCAGCATGATGAATGATGACTTGACCGCTCTGTATTCAGAGGAGGAGGTCAAAGCTGCCCTCTACCAGATGTACCCCACAAAGGCTCCGGGGCCTGATGGTTTCCCTGCACATTTCTATCAGCGAAATTGGAACCTCTGTGGTGGCGAGATTACTACAGCAGTGCTGCGTATTTTACATGGTGAAGATAGTCCGCAGGTGCTGAATGATACTTTCATAGTGCTAATACCGAAAGTTGCTAGTCCCTCTGATTTGGGTCAATTTCGGACGATACGCCTATGTAATGTAGTTTACAAAATTGCTTCAAAAGTTATGTCCAACAGGCTGAAGAAGATTCTCCCGGCCTACAGAAAGAAGGTTCCAGAAGACCCAGAGGTGGTACGTATCACGGAGTCCAATACTTGGAGGACATGAAGAGATAGAATAGATAGAGTAGGACTCTGAGTACGGGTAGAACCCGGACATACCTTGTAAGCAACTAGGAGACCCGGATGTCTTTATAAGCCGGCTCCTAGGTCATAGAAAGATAGGCCGAGTAAGATAGACAAAATAGAGAGAGCTCCAGAGATAGAGCTCCCACGCCGGAATCATCTAAACCCGGCAATCGCCATTGGCGCACCATGTAATCTGTTATCATATAGTGATTTATAGCAGGACGTAGGGATCCCCCACCGAGGGGACCTGAACCTGGGTAAAAAATATCCTCTCCCCGTAGAGCTAGACCAACTCCTGGACACCAGAGCCGCCTTGCCCCCAACTCAAGTTAACCCCTGGCAACATCTGCCGTGACAACTCCACGACAGTTGGCGCCCACCGTGGGGCATGCGTCCAAGTGTGTCCTCATCAAGGGAGAAGCTCCGCGGGATCGAGAAATTCACGATCGGACGGATCAGTACAACCGGCCGAGGACGTGTCTTCACCAACAAATGGCGGTGACCCGCTGAACCCGGCACAGGGCTCGACATCAACCTCGCCCTCGGCGCTGATCAAATTCATCAGGCGACTTTGCTGCCGCGCCGGGTCAGGCAAGTCGCGCGGCTGCAATTCTTCGTCATATCATCGCAGGGTTCTACATCGACCTTTTCCCTCGCGAGCAGCAAGGATTCGCATTCTCAAAAACACCTGATGGTTTCGTCGGTGACCTGACACTCGGAGCGACGCGTGACTCGCCGAGCTGATGCTGATCGAGATTGTATTCTATCTTTCTTCGGCGTTCGAGTTCTGCACACATTCGGACAGCGTGGTTCTCTATTCCGCGAGCGGCACGAACGAGCACGTCGATCTGCGTGGTAGAGAGCAACCCGGTTGGGTTTTGCATCTCTACAACATACAATCGAGCTAGAATTCCTGATTTGTGGAGCGTCCCACGTGTCGACCGTTTAATGGTAGGCTTTGTCAACACGTACACGAGTGAGCGGTGGGTCCTTTCGTCGGTCGGTTCGTTCTGCTGCCGTCATCCTTGCCGATCCGTTTTCGCCGGTCCAGCACACGCCGATGCAGAGGAGAGGAAGCCGACGTTGTCTGTTCCCAATCCCGCCGCCCCGCATTACCACGACTGCGCCGCCGCGACGCCACCACTCGGTCAGCGCCGATCCACTGCCGCCCTGGAGCACCGTCGTCTGGAGGGAGGGATCCCCGACTCCGCCTCCAAAAATCGTGGAGAAGAAGTCCGCCGTCGCCGGCGTCACACGGGCTGGATATTTCCGGCGGCAGCGACGGGGTCGGAGACGGGGGAGGTGGGTGGCGGCGCTCCGTCGCCTTGCACAGGGGCTTCTTTTTCAGCTTAGCCTTGGAGGATGCATATCATACCCAGCTCACAGAGCCTCAAGGCCAATCCAGGTTGGTCTCGCCTTCGCCGCCTCCCCGGACTCCCCGTCCTGCCTCGCCTTCCAACAACCTCCGGGAGTTCGACCCGCGCGTGCATCGCCTCTGTTACCCTCCTCGCTGACCACGGCCTCGCGGCGCACCGCTCCCACGGCCTCGACGCGCGCGTGTTCGTGGCCCTGCTCATGTAGACGGGCCTCGTTCCTTCCAATCACGGAACTTCCTAGAAATAGGGAGCGATCCTTCATCTAGCTATTATGTGTTGTCTTGACGCCTGGGGTCGCTTTTTTGCTCTCACAGGTGTGGCGGCGGGTGGGTGTTGCTGGTAGAGGGATTTGACACTTGCGCCGACGTCACATTATTAGTTCAGTGCGCAGATTCAATTTCCCTCTGCTTCTTTGACCTCGAGTTTGTCTTTGATTTGTTTGCCACATCGGTTTGGTGGTAGATGTGTTGCTGAAGATCCCATGTAAGGTCATGAACATCGAGCTAAAGGTATCCCGTTCTTCGAATGCTTCAACCCTTCAATTTTTTCATACTAGGTGCAGAACCGTAGCTATATGCATTTCCTAATAACTTATACTCCTTTCTCCAATCAGTGGAATGGTTGTAGATCAGCGACTCTTTTCTTGCAAAACTCAGTGCTGGACCAATTTAGTCAGATCAACTAGATACGAGCAGATTTTTTTTGAAGTGTCACCGGGGGAGGGAAGAATCCCTCCACCTGAATTTTTCATTTCTTTTTGCAGTGTGGCCATGAGACCGTATACATTGAGGTTTTACAAGGGGGGGAGAGGACCAAGCAGGAAAAAATGTAGAAACCCACTACTAGTCCACTTTCTCACGGTGTTATGTGAACAAACAGCTGCTGCCAATCATCAGCTTCGTGTTGCAGCTCCAGCGGGAGCCTGGGCTTCCAAAGCGTGGCGTCATCACGACAGCTCTTCAGCAGGAAGGGAGGCTAGGGAGAAGCCCTCTGAACACCACTCCGTTCCTGTGTTTCCACAGGTGCCAGAAGCAGAGAAGGACACAGGTGGCCACCGTTTTCGGCTGCACGCCGCGCGGCACTGGGTGCACATGGATGTTGCGCACCGACGCGTCGGGGGGATGCCGTCCACCAACTGTTTCCAAAAAACGTGCGGCAAAGCTGCAGTCGAAGAACAGATGCGCGCTCGTTTCCTCGGGGTGGTCACAGATGGGGCAGTCGGCTTCCTCCGGAGAGAGGATGTTTTTCTTGAGCAGTGAGCTTCGGGTTGGGACACGGTCTTGAACAAGAAGCCAGGCAAAGAACTGGACCTTGGATGGCGCATTGTTCCGCCAGACGAAGGAGGTGAACGGCGCATCGATGCCGCCCAAGTTGCAAAGCTTGTAGAGAGAGGACGAGGCAAAGACGCCTTTCGGGCCGCGACATTGCAGGAGGCGGCGTTCGTCCGTGCCCCCGGGGTTGATCGCGACGCCAGCCAAGGCAGTGAGGAGGGTCGCACATTCGCGGGCGGCGACAGTCGACAGGCGGGGGACGAGGACGGCGTCGAGCCCCCCGTCAAGGACCTGCTCCACAAAGACATCCGGGCGGGTGGTGTGTGTGAAGAGCGCGGGCGCGGCATGGCACAGGGCTTGATCGCCAAGCCACCGGTCCATCCAGAACGCCGTGGTGCGGCCGCTCTGGACCACGACGGCGGTGAGACTGCGGTAGAGGGGCATCAGGTCACACAGCTTGGCCCAGTGTGGCCCGGCGAGATCGCCGCCACGCCGAGCGCAGATCGGCCCACCGAGGAGGCGCCAAACCCACTGCGCCCAAGGCAGGTCGGGGCGAGTATGAAGCCGGTGCAGCAGTTTGACTTGGAGGCAGTCATTTTGCAGCGCAAGCGATCGCACTCCAAGTCCTCCTTCAGATTTAGAGCGGCAGACTTGGCTCCAGGCGACAAGACACTTGGCTCCAGAAGCTTTTTCAGCGGCATTCCAGAGAAAGGCGCGGCGCAACGCGTCAATGGCCCTGATCACGGCAGACGGCAGCGGCATGGCACACATCGCATAGACAGGCAGAGCATCAAGAACAGCATTGAGGAGGATGATCCTCCCACCCGACGATAGCAACAGAGCGCGCCATCCCGACAAATACTTGTCAATCTTGGCGATCAAAGGGTTGAACGCGTCGGTCCGGAGCTTGGAGCAGGAGAGCGGGAGCCCAAGGTACGTCTGGGGAAATCCTTCGACCTTGCAACCAAGAGCAAGACGCACCTCCTCGACAACGGCAGGGTCCATATGCATTGGCACCACCGTGCTTTTGTGGAAGTTGATTCTGAGGCCGGTGGCATCTGCAAATTGATCAAGGAGAAGTTTGAGGCGGGCAGCAGAGGCAGCATCTCCACGCATGATGACGAGAGTGTCGTCAGCATACTGAAGCACCAGATAACTAATGTATCTTAATGTGTGCTCAATTTCGAATCGTATCTTTTGAACTTCAATTAAATGATTTATGCAAATGGTGCAGAGGAGGTGGGTAGGCCAAATAATAGATGGTGCAGGTGCTTACCCCTGCCAGTTCGCCTTTCTGTGAAGAACAACAACCAAATTAGTTAATTTCGAGTGTATGTTGAGCAAAGCGTTTACTTAATGGGTGCATATTGCTAATATTTATGTTTGTAGGCGATAAGATTTGTCAGGTTCGGTGAATTAAGATGTGACCTACATTATCCACTATATAGCAAGTTGGGTCCATATTGTATCATTGATCAAGTGAGGTTTCATATCTCCATCTGAATTTTGGTAATGCCCGATCTCATTTCTTCATGACAGCCTATAAAAATTTAGGGAGTCACATTTCTCGGGAAGGCAAATATTACCTTCTACAGTTCTGATTCATCCTTAGTTCTAGGTGTAAAATGTGCTATTATCTACTCTGAAGTGTTTTTGTTCTTATAGCTAGCTAATATCTTATTTTGTCTAATGATATGCTTGCACCTGTGAACTTTCCCATGGCGTGCAGTTCCATGGATGATCATGTTATGCTAAGACACAGCCTGCCAATCATGACTATCTAATACCTCACGCATCCATTTACTACTATCTCCCCATCGATAATATTGTTCTTATATTTTTTCTATGCCAAGTTGATGTCATAAATTTTCTCCAGATCTGCTATTCTTTGGTAAGTAGATGGCTATTCATGGTCATAACAAAAGATGCAAGATTTTTCTCTTATCTAACTTACTACGCAATGAAGAATTGTTTAGTAAAATAAACTCTTTGAATGTTTGCTGTCCTGATTCGGTTCTGATAGTTGGAGAAAATAGACTGGTGGTATCACTTGTTTTATTCATGGTTTGTCTCAGAATTTGTTGGGTAGTTAATACTATGTGTGCTAACCATTTCCACAGAAGCTGTGTACTTGGGAGTCTTTCGGGTTTTGTTTCAATTAATGAATGCTATTTCTGTTTTGAAGTATTGTTCCACTTAAACACTTGATAAGATGATACAACATACTGCTGCTTAACCTGAAATTTCTCAACCGATTTTTTGTTTTGTTTTGTTTTATCTTTGGTTCAATTTGTGATAATCTTTCCTTATTTCCTAATGAACTTATGTTGGCAATGTCTGTATTCGTTTTCTTGAAGTTAAAACTATTTGTCTCCTCTTTTGGTTTTTCAACTTATTTGACAATCTTTTTTCTTCACTAAATATATGTGTAGTACCAACCGCTGATTTGCATGGTTTTTTATTGTCAGGAGACATGATTCCACTTTACTCAATCCATGAATTTCTGGCAGTGTCATTCCCCCATAGTTTGCTGATGCTACCTTCCCTGTACGGTGTATTGTACTATGATCATTAAATAATCACATCAAATCATATTATTTGTATTATATTTTTATTTGTGGGAAATTTTCTATGGTTCCACATATTTTCAGGCTCTTAGATACACAGTTTTGTATGCAATTTAGATATGCTTCAATTTTAATAACATAGTTTTTTCTAATGATCTGATGTAAGCAGAATTCAGCAAATGATGTTGGTTGCTTGAGTTAATTGATCAGTTATAATGACATGCCGACTCTTATTAGTGTTCTTCTTTTCTAGAGAGCTGGTGCCGGCCTAGCTATATTTCCTGGAGTGGATACGCCGCAAAAAGCAAATAGAGATCCAATTCTTTTCTAGATCCTCTGACTATGAATTGTGGAAGACGCTTCTTGCTTTTCAGTGGGATCTTTTTTTTTTGCCGACTATATTGCCTATACATTGCATTCATTGTTCAATTTGCAATTTGAGTGATCCATTCCTACAACATGCCTGACAGCTTGCAGCGGAGATAACATGGTTGCTCTGCCTTTTTATAATCTTCCTGATGTTGTTTCTGTGCCAGGCTCAGGTAACGGTAAATGACATCATGATCCTCACCTGCATTGACGACTCGGCCATGAAGTGTCTATCTTCGGCCGTGACGGATGCAAGAAGACAGCGGAATACATCCAGTAAGCCGCATCCTTCAGAGCGATGAGCTCCAAGAACTGAATCTATATATGTGTTTAGGCCGCTGACAGGGTGACTGTGTTTATTTTCATACGTTGTGCTTAACTCCTGTTGTCAAGCCGAGTTGAACTATAGCGATACCTGCCTATATTAGTAGTGCACCAGTGTTTTCTCCGTTTTCCATGTTAACGACGTCTATCCAGTCGAACTCTATATTTACCACCTGTAATGAATCAGTTTGTCGTCGTTCACTGGCTGTTTGCGCCTACCACAGTCTTTGCTCTTTGTGCCTGTCTGGCTGAGTTTCTTCGGGGCGATCATGGATGCTAAGTTTTCCAGCCATCTTTTTAAGGTCCTCATGTTGCAATATTGTTTTGATTATTCATTGTTGTATATGCGGCTTAGGCTTTTCTAGCTACCTAACTAACTGACATATGTTTACTAAATGGCCTGTTCATGCATCCGGAGAAAAAGAGAGAAGTGTACAAGGGAGCTAGCTAGCAGCTGTTTGCTAGGTGTTCTGTTGGAATACGTTATCTAGACAGGATAGTAACTAGAGTAGCAGACCCTGCTCGGCTACGTCCAACGCTGCCAGGCCGTGCGGCAACATGGTTCAGGCGGCGCGGCGAAGCGCGCCTATCCTTCTAGTCTCTATCTCTACTATATAATACGAGTAGTGTTTCTTCCTCCTAAATTTTGGTACGTTTCGTCCGTACGTTTTCGTACGTCGTTCTTTGATCGATGGATTTGTTTCGTACGTAACGCACCACGCGCGCTCTGATCATCTCCACAGTTAGTCGAGGTGGTACTAACACTTCCGTGTCAAGCACCATGTGTGCTCTGATCACCTGCGTTGTGGCTAGGCCTATTTGTACGCGGGCCGCTGGCTATACACTATTGGGCCATAATTCGTGTACCAAGTCTGTATAGCTGCGCAAAAAACAAAGCTATTCACGAGGGAAGCCGTGTCAACCAAACGATGATAGTGGGTGGTAGACTCCACGTAGGCTTCAAAAGCCACCTGAACTGTACATGCATGCAGTTTTTTTCATTTTTGAGAACTACTACATGGTAAAAGCCACCTGAACTGTACATGCATAAAATTTAATATCCGCCAAGTCCTAAAATTAAAATCATTAATATTGCCTGGCTTCAGGAGATACAGTATCAAGCTGAATTTTAAGACCCAACAAAGATACAGACTAATGCGCCGCCGTCTGGTTAAGTGAGACTTGAGATGGAGATGTTTTAAAAAAAGGAGAACCAGGGTTAATTGAATTATCGTACACTATTTTGTCAAAGGAGAAAGGTCAGTACCTGACTACGATCAGGCCTATTCTCCACCATGTAACGTAGGGAATGGAAGCATACTTTACTACGCATCGTATTAGCATCATATTAGCATATCAATATATTATCGTACCAAGCACACAAAAAATAGTATCGTCCTACTGGAATGATAGGAAAATTCTATTTATACATACCTACCAACATGAAAAGATAATTATGTTTCTTTGCACAGACAAACGAGACGTGTAATTGTATTAAGGTGAACATGCATGAAAGTATTTGCAGACATGAAATTGCACTAGGTGAAGAATGTGACCATTGCAATTCCTTGCACAATGATAAATAATATCACCCTAAATGAAAAAGGATAGCTGCAATTTGAGTTTCTGGTACCAGCAATGGGTGTGTTCAGATTTTTTCGCACGCCGATGCGGAGCGCATCATGGTATATTTTTCTCCAGTTGCAACACATGGGCACTTTTGCTATAACATTTAATGACGTGCACAAAACAAGTGCAAAGCAGTGGCGGATATGGCCAAGCGAGTGGATCGGAATGTTCATAACATAGCACCATTATATGTGTTCCAAATTATTCTTTCCCCGTTGCAATGCACGGGCATACTTCCTAGTATGTATTAAAGCAGCAAGGAGAAAAATAAGAGGTCAACACCCACGAGCCGGGTCAAACCTCAATGAGTAGAAAAGGATCTGACAAGCAACCAGAGGAAAGCAATATGCGGTCAGCGGCGAAAAATTCAAAGGCAGAAATCAACCGCGAGCGGATCAAGTCCTGAGAAGGAAGGAGATTCGGTCTGACCAAAAATACTACTACTTCCATAGTAGTACAAAGCTACGCTGCTATGCGTACGTTCAAGAAAACAAACCGAGTCGATGGTACCTCTCACGTGATCACCAATTCATGTACAGCCCGGTTTCCAAGGCGATTGAAGGAAAGAAGCAAGCTTGGGTCATGTACGTGCAAGAAAGCAAGCTGAGTAGCTCACGTGGATCGATCAAAGCATGTACGACTCGGTTTCCAAGAAAAAGAAAAAAAATAGGGAAAGAAATACGCCGTCAGCCGGGTTACGATCAGGCTGAGATTTGCTTCATACGGCGTGCGAGTCGGAGTTAAACTCCAGACCGGCCAGCAGAAAAGAAAAAAAAACAATGGCAAAATTACCACTGCGCTTGGGTCATGTCCCAAGTAAAAATAAATCAAAGCGATCCGGAGAGTTGCTCTTCCATTGCATGGAAATTGCTCCTCACGCGTATCTGCTCCCTGTTTTGAAAAGAAAAGACAAGGAAAAAGGAAGATGTGGCAGTTCAGAGCATAGCGTCCATCAAGAAACTCGCAATAATAGACGATGACCCGGCTGCGGGCCGGCTTATGCAGAGACGCGGTCATCTCCAACCTCGTCTCGGCCGCCCAGCAGATCGCGCACTCATGATGCGTCTTCAACGCAGGACAAAACAAGCTAAGTTGTATTTATGTTCAAATTTTATATTTTGTTCAGCCAATTAAATCTATCTTATTTGAGTCAATCCCTGGAGCTAAATATTCTGTTTATGAAGAAAATACCAAGGTCATCCAAAGGATCACAAGTCACATTCTAAAGTCAAGTTATTTATCGCTTGCAACGGATTTCTCAAAAGTCGAGTTATCTATCACTCGCAAATGGATTTCTCAAAGTCGAGTTATTTATCGCTCGCAACGGATTTCTCAAAATCGAGTTATCTATCACTCGCAAAGGGATTTATCAAAGTCGAGTTATCTGCCGCTCGCAACGGATTTCTTAATAACAGGATCGCCATTAAAGTGCCATCATCGCGGCATATTCATTATCATCGCTCTGGCTCCATCGCCGTTGCGGCATATTTATTCTCATCGTTCCAGCTCAACCGCCGTATTCCGGCTTATGTGTTACCAACGCCAGGAGCGCTTTGCAGGAAAAAATTAGCTTAGTCCAAGAGTGCTACGCAATTTCGGTTAGCGATGCCCAGGAGCGCTTTGCAGCAAAAAATTATCTTAGCCCGAGAGTGCTACGCAATTTCGGTTAGCAATGCCCAGGAGCGCGCTTTGCAGCAGAAAAATTAGCCTGGCCCGAGAGCGCTTCGCAATTTTGGTTAGCGTTGCCCAGGAGTGCTTCGCAACAGTATATGGATCAATAGGGTAATGTTGCACAGTTAAGCCTTTGCTTTATAAACATTGATCCAGATCTTGGGGGCTCTCACTTGAATAGTTTGTAGCTGCAATCCCAAGACCCGGCTTTTATGCCACTAGTAGAATTCTTGGTTATCTTACTATTGAGCTTGATGTGACTCGCACTTATATGGCCTGATTGCTCACATGTAAATTCAATCAGTCATGAGGCCCATTGGGACTTGCCTGACCCTGTTTTTATCAGAAAAGTTGCGACAGAGAAAATCCATGCGAAAGCCGGCTCATAGTTAAAGAAACCAAAAAGGTCATCTAAACCAAAGGATTTGCGGAACGACATATCACGTTCATTAAAAAAAAAGCAGATCCTCAGGGTGCACGTACACCATCAAGTTAAATATCATAAGTTACCAATTTATTATAAGCCTATCATGTTGAATAATGTTATTTTTTGCATAAGGAAATTGTTTTTTGCATGATAAATCTATAACCCGGCAGCTGAAGCCGGCTCGTCAAGTTTGATATATGCAGCTCGGCGATTCAAAAAGTATATATTATATAGAGTGCTACTAGCAATTCACGTGGATATGAAGGCATCACTCCAGCAAAGGCCAAAATTATCTGAGTTCCTATCTTGCTACAACGCTGGATGAGTTTTATGTTAACAGTTAGTTATGGGAGAAAATCAAGTCTAGTTTTTCAGAATTGGCAGACTGGTGTAGCGAAGGCAACAATTGCATGCGCCTGACGGCTCGTCATTTAAGTATTCAAGAGTTTGGAAAGTTTCATACTGAGTACAAAGGATCAGAATCATGTGATCTTATCTGCAGCAAGAGATGAATATACGAGTTACCATAGACTTGTGCAAGAAGGGAGATAGTGGCCGGCTTTCGAAAAGTGGGCACGTCTGTTTCTGCAATCATCAAGCGAGTCAAGAGGAAGAAATAAAAAATAAGCTAGAGGCTACTATTGTTGGTATGAGTCAAGCTGTGCCTGTGACGAAGAAACAAGAAGCAAAAAAGGCGATAGGTAATATATAAGTATACAAGATCGTATGAAGCAAGTTCAAATTCCAAGAAAGAAAAATTGCTGCTGGTTGCATGAGCATGCATGCATGAAGCAATACAAGCCGGATGATTGATCAAGTTATTACTATGTTTCAGTGAAAAGAAAAAGGAAAAAAAAAAGACCAGCCGGTTTACGGAAGGGTGTGCATATCCGGGTCGGCCTGGTTCTCAACTTGGCCGGCTTTGCCCAGTCTGGCCGGGTATTCAGTGTTCGTGTCCGCGGCCGGCTTCGCCAGTGCCGCGATCATCTGTAGGTTCTTCGCAGACTCGCTATATTTGAAGTTGAAAGATCAGGTGTCTACAAAATGAGTCCCAAGTTGTTACAGGCGAAAAAACTGGCGCTTGGGAGCTACAATTATTCAAATTCTACAAGGTTACAAAAGGAAAAGTCTGAGCCCGAGTTGCTGAAGGCAAGCTAACCCGGAACTTGGGGCTACACAATCGAGTTTTTATCAGAGATGTTTTGAGTGGTGTCCCAGGTGGCTGTGGATAGCTAACCCGGTACTTGGGGGCTACACTAGTCAAAAGTTTATCCAAGCCAAATTATCAAAGTCCCAGGTGGCTGTGGATAGCTAACCCAGCACTTGGGGGCTACTCAGTTTGAAGCTAAAATTTTCAATGTAATGAAGAAGTCTCAGGTTGCTGCAGGCACACAACCTGGCACTTAGGGGCTATAGTATTTGAAGTTCACAATTTCTTTCAGAGATACAAAATGCAAAAGTCCCAGGTCGCAGCAGGCATGCAACCCGGCACTTCGGGGCTACATTATTCGAAGTTTTATATTTATTCATCAAGCACCAAGTTATCGTGAGGTGATATAATTCGGAGCTTGGGGGGCTACAGGTTATATGCATGAGAGAATCAAGATTAATATTCTTGAAAACCGGTAAAACTGGAGGTATTTGCCCTGAGTCTTCAGAAGCCGGCTCTTGAAAGATAGCCTCCATGTGAGTGGGCTCCATCAAGTCCGGGTCGTAGGAACATGGAGCATCCGTCAGCATGGCATCCGTATGAGTAGGCTTTGTCAAGTCCGGGACAGAGGAATCTGAAACAAGGAAAAGTAAGGTCAACAACGGAGAAAAAGATAAGAAATTGTTTGGAGAGGTTCGAGTAATATTTTGCAGAAGTTGCAGGATCAAAAAATAAAGCTACCTACACGAGGCCTTACAAAAGGACCTGGCAGAATAAGCACGAGTTAAAACCTAGAGGCATATGAACCCAGAAAGAAAAAGTTGGGTTATAAAATGGACCGCCAAAACGAGCTGGCCTAGCAAGTGTAACCCGGGTTTTTATCTCACTAAACATTTATTTGTCTTATTTCAGGAGGTTAACCTGAATGCTTAAAGACTAAGTGTTGAACAGAAAACCGGAGGCGTATGAATCCGGTAGATAGTGGCCGAGTTATAAAATGGATCGCCAAGAAGAGCCGGCCTAGCTAAATAAAAAGCAATGTAACCTGGTTTTATTATTTTATGTTTCTTTCTTGATTTCAGGAGGTTAACCCGGACATTAAGGTGGCGGCTCTCCCCAAGAAACGATATGTAAAGAACAAGATGTTCAAGATTAAGATCGAAGTGGAGAGCAAGCCAACTCGGCGTCCAAGTTAACCTGGGGGCTACTGATGGGGGGATTATAATCCGGTAGGCCCATGAAGAGGAAAGCATGACCCGCCAGGCGGGAGGCCAGGCGAGGCCAGCTAACCATCGCCATGGGCCGGGTTACACTGATGGGCCGGAGAGCTTGTCGGTAACCCGGCCTACAGAAGGAAGGTTCCAGAAGACCCAGAGGTGGTACGTATCACGGAGTCCAAGACTTGGAGGACACGAAGAGCTAGAAGAGATAGAGTAGGACTCTGAGTACGGGTAGAACCTGGACTTGCCTTGTAAGCAACTAGGAGACCCGGATGTCTTTATAAGCCGGCTCCTAGGTCATAGAAAGATAGGCCGAGTAAGATAGACAAAATAGAGAGAGCTCCAGAGATAGAGCTCCCACGCCGGAATCATCTAAACCCGGCAATTGCCATTGGCTCACCATGTAATATGTTATCATATGGTGATTTATAGCAGGACGTAAGGATCCTCCACCGAGGGGACTTGAACCTGGGTAAAAAATATCTTCTCCCCCGTAGAGCTAGACCAACTCCTGGACACCAGAGCCGCCTTGCCCCCAACTCAAGTTACCCCCTGGCAACATCTGCCGTGACAACCCCACGACAAATCACGCTTCGCAAATCTGGCGAGGCATCGTGGAAGGAAAAGATGTACTGAAGCAGGGTTTAATCCGCAGGATTGGAACGGGGGAGACTACTCATGCTTGGAACGATAACTGGTTGCCGAGGGATTATGCTATGCATCCTTTCGCGTGTATCAAGCGGAATCCACCGATCAGAGTTGCTGATTTCATTGGTCAAACTTCAGCAACCTGGAGAACCGAGAAGCTGCGGGAGTTCTATCTACCAATGGATGTTGACATCTTTCAGTCAATCCCGATCTGCACTAGACGTATCGAAGATTTCTGGTCCTGGCAGTTTGAGAGAACTGGGGTCTTCACGGTTCGTTCGGCCTATCGTATGTTGGTGGAGGTCAGAAGGCGCCGCGGCGCATGGCTGGAAGAAACCGCATCGACATCTAATCAAGCACAGGAGGAAAAGGAGTGGACCTCGTTGTGGAAGATCCGTGTTCCATCAAAGATACGTGTTTTCCTATGGAGGTTGGCCAAACATTCTATTCCTACTGGTGATGTTAGACATAGACGCAACATGGCGTCGGACAGCTCTTGCTCTCTGTGCGGCGAGCTTGACTCGTGGCGTCACTCGCTCCTAGAGTGCACCATGAGCAGATGTGTGTGGGCGCTGAATCCTGAGTCAGTTACTGAACATATGGAGCGCACCACAAAACCATAGGCTAAGCAATGGCTATTCCCCATGATGCACTCACTGAAAGAGGAAGATCTCACGCGCTGCCGTGTCACCCTGTGGGCAATCTGGTTCGCGAGGCGGAAGGCGGTTCACGAGGGGATCTTCCAAAGCCCACTATCGACGTATAGTTTTGTCGAGTCCTTTCTACGAGACTTGGAGCTATCAGCGGCCAGAAAGAGGACGACCATTGGTCACTCACACCGAGCGCCATCGTCTCGATGGCTTGCACCAGCACGAGTGTGTGCAAAAATCAATGTGGATGCTGCTACACGGAAGACTGAGGGCGTGGGTACGATTGCGGCTGTCTGCAGGAACGATGAAGGGCATTTTCTTGGCGCCTCCGCAGTTGTCCTGCAGGGAATCACTGACCCAGCCATTCTTGAAGATCTTGCCTGCCGAGAGGCGATGGCCCTAGCAGCGAATCTCCAGCTAACCAAGATCAAAGTGGCCTCCGACTGCCTGGAAGTCATCAACAGTATGGGGAGAGACTATCTCGGCAAGCTTAGCACGATTACTCAAGAGATTAAGCAAACTGCTGAGAGTTTTGATTCGGCTACTTTTGTTCATGAGAGTCAAAGTTCAAATAAGGAAGCACACGGTCTAGCTAGATCGTCAGTTTGGTCACCATGTTTGGCTCTTAGATTCCCCAGATGAGTTTTGTATTCCTTCTGTTATAAACATTGAATAAAGTGGCGGCTGTTAATCCTCAAAAAAAAAGTAAATGTTACAGTTAACCTATGCTATTTTTAGCATGTTGCGGGCCGGGTTCGGGCGCCGCCTTGCAACCTGGCTCCCGCCGCGACCACCTCAAGGGCGATAGCCACGTCGGGGCTTAGGGCATCTCCACTCGTTCGCCCCCTCAGGACGCAAAAACGGCGCTATTTTGGCCTGCGTGGGGGGGGGGGGGGATCGGCGCTATTCGACGCGCTAGGGGGAGCCGTTTCCCAGCCGTCAGCCCAGGTCGCCCCCCAGCTGGCAATCTTCGGCCCATTTGTTCAAACGCCACAGCCGGCGATTTTCGCCCAAATTTGAACAAACATTAATTTTTCCACTTAGTTCGACATACAAATTCACACATAAATAGTTCAACAATGCAAATAAATAAAATAAATCAAACTAGGCATTGTCATTGCCTTTGCGCGCCCACAAGTGCTCCACCAGATCATTCTGTAGTTCGGCGACCAACAAGTGTTCTTCATCGTCGACGTCGGCCTCGGCTTCCTCATCGAGCAGTTCGGCGAGCAGCTCCTCGTCGTCGGAGTCCATGGCTGGGTGGACAAAACGCCGAACACCTAACAGGCGAGGTGGGCGCGAGCCTTCCCGAGAGCCTTCCTTCCGGCTAAATCACGGCAGAGGGGAAGGGCGGCGCTGGCGGCGTCGATTGGGCGAGATGGTTGGGTTCGTAGCTGCCTGCGTGTGGCCGGAGGGAGGAGGGGTGGTGCCGGCGGCGATGGGGCGGGAAGAGGAAAGGGGCGAGGCGGGGGTGGGAAAAGCGCTGTCTTGCCGATAGTGCTGGCCCGCCGAGACTTCGCGCGTTTTCGGGCCCCCAGGCGGAACGCAATGGGCTGGGTTCCGCCTGGGTGCGCCGGCGCTATTTTCCGTCGAAACGGCGCTATTTGGTCTCCTGGGGGGCCGACTGGGAGAAAAACAGCGCTTTTCGGGCCAAACGGCGCTATTTCACCTCTTGGAGGAGCGCTAGGGGAACGAGTGGAGAAGCGCTTATAGTCTTCCTTGTTGGCTTGGCGGCGGCCTAATCTGGATTTATATCTGCCTTCTTTCAGCTATAAACGGAAATCGCAGTGGCCTTCTATTCGTTATCTACCCTCGCTCGGCTCATGCTCTGTTTTCGCACGGGCTCTTGTTTCCAGACTAAATGCCATGGCCATCTCACTTTTGTTAGAAGCTTCTTTTATGTATACATTGCCTGTATACGCGTATATCCTTTTTTTTATTTCCTATGTTGTTGCAAAATATTGTACCAAAGCAAAAATAAAAAAAAGTTGCAAAACACTGTAATGTCGTTTTACTGTGCACTGATCATGAGATTTTTTTTTCGAAACTTAGACAATCTATTGATTAAGCCGAAAAAGAGTTGGATAGTTTATAAGGAAAATCGGCCAAAAACCGTACAACACGACGCACCACTCGCCGGCCAAACCCGGCGAAAACCAACACAACCGCTGAGCGGCACCAAAAAGAAAACCCCACACGCCTCTCAAGAGAGGGCCTCGCCGAGACTGCATGAAGGCGTCATCGTCATCACATCTCCCCTGGGGGCCACGCCGCCAACCCGAAACTCTGAGCATGCCACTCCGACTTCACCGCAGGCAGTCGCCGAGCCAACCCGCACTGTCGTGGCCATGCAAGGCCATATGAAGATCTGTGCCACTCAGCCCCTGCGACAAGACAGCGCAGCTCCGAGTCCAAAGAAGAGCTAAGAGAGAACCAGGCAGGCTGGCGCCGTGGAAACTCGCCGAAAGGAACATCTGCCGCCAGTCATCGTATGCCACCGGGAAACCACAGCAGTTTCGACTTCTCAGCAACAAAACACGCCGAGGCAACCCCAAGGACACGCCGGAGAAGAGCCGACTACCGCAGTCACAGCCACATCTCCGACATCGCTCATCATCATCACCGTCGCCACAGAAGCCTCAACGCGAACACCTCGGAGCAACCTTGTCGCCCACACGACACAAGGTGGAGCACCCTCGATGTTGCAGAAACTCTCGGAGCCGCCGTCCCGACATTCACCTCTCCATCACGCCCCGCGCAATCCACCTGCACCACCTTCCGGGGCCGCCGCCTCGACATGCCACCGCTCGCACCCGAGCTGCAACGCCGCAAGACCTAGCTGCCCGCAGCCCAAACTGCACAGAGCAACTACCCGCAGACCACGGCCGCCACACCACATCCGAGGCCGCCGCCTCGACATACTGCCAGACCACCCCCACTGGGGTGCGTTGACCGAGCCGACAACCCCGCTGCCCTCGCAGCTCGAGATTGTCGCACACGCCATGCGGGCCGACAACACTACCCCATAGAGTCGCCGCTGCATCGCTTCCCGAGGCCGCCGCCTCGGCGCACAACAACCATCCGGGGCCGCCGCTCCGGTTTTCTCCACGCCCGCCGGCGGCACAGCCAAGCAAGAGAACACAAGCCTTCACCATCCGACGAAGGTCTGGCCTCCAAAGACGATGCCCCCAAGGGGGAGCGACGAAAACGCCACCATCGCCCGCTCCGACCAAGCCGGAGCTAGGGCTTTCACCCGGAGGACCCAGTCGCGAGGTAGAGCCGAAGTTCCTCGGCGACGCCTCCAAGGAGGGGAGCAGCGTCGAAAGACGTCGTCGTCGCCGGCGACGACCAAGGCCATCGCGAGGATTTCACCTGGAACTCCACCACCCCGCCACCCCTGCAACACCAGACCGCACGGAGCCGGCCGGCGGTCAAAGGGAAGAGCATGTATCAGCCACCTGCCGACCTGCCGCCGCCCACCTCCTCACCGCAGCCGACCTCCACAAGCAGCACCACCCGCTGCCCCGCCCCCGCAGCACCTTCGGCGCCCCACAGCCGCCCGCACGCCCGCTGCCGGCCCCCGAGACCTCCAGCAGCCACCCTCACGCGCCTTCACCTCCAGGCCACGGCCAGCACCGCGCCGCCCCGGATCCGGCGCCCAGCTGCCGAAGTCGCCGCCCACCACCCACAACGGCCGCGGCCCGCGCGGCCCAAGCCGGGCCCAGATCGAGCCCGCCCGGCCGCCGCCAAACCGCCGAGCCTCCTCCGCCACGCCCCACCGGCCTCCACCTCCGTGCGAGCCCGCCGGCTCGCCTCCCTCCGCCCCGACCGACGACACCCCCACGGGCCGGTCAACCTCCCGCCGAGCCCAGGACCGCCCACACCCCCCGACCACCGTTTTTGGCAGCAGGAGGGGTGCCGCCACCGCCGCGGAAGAGGCCGCCGACAGCAGCGGCAGGGTAGCTTCGGCGGAGGAGAACCGGCGGCGCCGGATTTTGCCCCTGGCGCCGCCGGGGGGGCGACACAAGGGGAGCGTGTGGAACGTATCATGAGATCTTTGAAATTGCCTACAGATGTGAGCTATAAATGAGCTTGCTTTTCAGCTAGTATTTGCTTTCCCTAGTCTTGAGTGGAAATTTTAGATCACAAAATCAGGCTAGAACAACCTAACATATTAAGGAAGCAGAACAACGCCACAAGAACACAAAAATGTCAAGAACCAACAGATTCAGATCAATATCCAAATGCCAGCACGTCACATGATAAGATAACAATCTATAACTCCAGCACAATACCCAAAACTGAAAGAAACAGGTCCTTTGAGCGGAGTGCCAAACTTGAACAAAAATGCACGTTGTAATGCTACGCGGCGGTCGACAGGACTCTTCACTCGTCGTCATCCTCGTCATCATCGGCGGCGCCAGCGGAGGAGTTGAGGGCGTTGAGCCTTTGCACAAGGCTGGCCTTCCTCTGCTCGTAGGTCAGCTTCTTAAGGTTGAACCTGTATCGAGGAGCCAAGTTAAAATGCAACTCACATCAACCTGGAGAAATATGTAGCCTAGACTAACGAACGGCTAGCAATGTAGTACCTCTTGTGGATCTTTGGAGCCTCCTTGGTAGATTTGGCCGGGGTGGGATCAGCACGGATGGCAGCATGAACCTTCTTGTAGATTGCTTCCATGTCCTCAGCAGAGAGTCCCCTCTTGATGTACTCACTGAAGTGGGATTGGTACTTCTCGGCTCCTCATCTGCTAGTGTCTGGAACAAGATGGTGCAAATTTGAAATGAGAATTGGTAAAGGTATTTCAAAAAATTCATTGCTTCAGGTAAGATAATAGTGTGAAGACCACGTAATGAAAAGGCTTTTAACATTACAAAATCATGAGAGCTATGGCATCAACTCACCTTCATGTAATCGGCAACATGTCCTCCATAGATGTATTTGCGGTGAACCTCTGCATCAAGCTGCTTCTCATCCTTCTTGAAACCAGCAAATCTCTTGTCACTGTGGGGGATGTCAAGACCACCGTCCAAAGCTCCCTGTGGCAACAAAATGGATTACTTACAACAGTGACTACTGCAATGATCAAATGGGATAACTAAGTATTGCGAAACAAAATAGACTCAATTCATGCCAACAAAGATGAGAACAAATAAACAAGAACACCATTTTTGACCAAGTTAAAAGGCACATTGAATCACTTAAGAAACTACTCTGATTAAACAGAACAGAACAAAAAAATCATTGGCAAGTTAATGGTGTAAGCTAATAAACTAATTAATCTAAGGTAACAATGATAAATGGTGATCTGACAAGACTTTCATTTGAAAAGCTTGTGACATTGAATATATATGTGCAAGCATTAAAGTATAGAATTATATACCTTAAGGGCACCAAACACACGGTTCCCAGTAGTGGTCCTAATAAGACCGACATCCAAGAGTGCACGGAAAGGCCTCCTCTCAACAGCTGGCTCAATAGAGAAGTCCTCCCCAGTGGCCTGACATCAGACAGAGATTACGTGTTCATGAGAACCAGCAACACAGGGTATTGGTCTGAAATAAATTTACAAATAAATTATACCTCAACGTTGCCCACATACTCCTGATCCAAATTACGGCACTTGAGCACACGACGAGCCAAAAGCAGACCAGTGCTGTAGGCTGCATGATGGATTCAGATAGTTAAATTAGATAACACCAACATATCACATCAACGTTACAGCATCCATTTCAGTAGCTAAAATCTACCTGCTGCATAGTTTGTGAGGCCAACTTCAAGACCATATCGAGGCAACTCATGGGAGTAGGCAGCAGCCATCACGATGTCACCAGCAATGGTAGCATGAACAATCTGGGCAGTGACATCCTTGTTGGTCTAAAATACTGCTGTTAAGGGATACAATATACCTCCATCGTAATGACAAGCAGCATAGACAATTAAATATGATTGAACTGTACACAAATTACAGTGAAGGAACTTAAAAGGATACGAATCGCACAACAAAGCGGTACTTTGGTGTGTTGTACTTGTTTTTGTCCTGGGTAGTGAGCCTCAGCCTGGCCCGGTAATCAGTCTTCCCCTCTGGTAAAACGAAGGCAAACGGAAAACACCCAATCAAAAACACTGTCAAATGACAAGAGATAGCAACGTAATGGGAGTTAAGGGCTGAACATACGTCTCCTTCTCTTGTACTTGACTTGGAAACGCTTGGAGTATGCCCTTGTCTTCTGGTTCTTGACGAACACCTAAAAGACATATTGAAGAGAAGCACATGAATACACCTCGGTCACAAAGTATAATGATGCCCAAACATATCATACTAATCTATAACAGGGTAAGAAACATACATCTCCGCTCAGGTATTCAGCGGTACGTACAAACTAGTTCTAGCAAATGGTCTGAAACCTGATGGAAGTTCTACACTTGGGTTGTAACTTGTAAGCATCACCACTTCATAATAACCCCTTCTCTACAATCACACAATAACAATGCCCCCATTCTACTGACCTACTCATCCACTGACAGCACTGAAGAATCCGGTCTACGAAATGGAAACTCCAATAGACACCAGACTGGTGAGAACCCAAAATCGTAACAAGCATCACCAACGATTGGGGAAAACCCAGCACGGACAAACCCTAGATCTAACAGATTGTGCTAGATGGGAGAGAGATTTCTCCACGAAACAGAACAAAACCTCGGCAAATCTCGTTGCAAGTACTGCTCTACTCCTAAAGCCCTGAGCTAGTAGCAAAACCTGGTAGAAACATCGAAAACCTAGGCGACGATGGTTCCTACACCGGAGGTACACGAAAGACAGACGCTACGGGTAGCAGCGCACGGATCGAAGCACCAGCCATGGGCGAGGAGGAGGGGAGAGATCGTGGACGTACCATGTCGCCTGCGAGGAGGAGGCTCCTGCGAAAAGAGGGCGGCGGCGGCGCGGATGGGCGAGAGAGAGGGCTGGGGAGCGAGGCAGCGTGGTACAGCTTATATATAGGAGGACGTGGGCCTGGCCGCTTGCTGGGCTTATTATTGGGCTTTCTTTGGTCTGTTAGTTAGGCCCATTAAGCATTGTTCCGTTTGTTTTTTTTCTTTCGACGGGAGATTGATTTGTTCGTGCGAGGCTTGAGAGAAACGCACGCACGCACGCACGCTGCTGGAGAGCAGTTGCACATTTCTTCGTGTCTTCCATCTCCCTCCGTCCCGTGAACGTCGACGATGGCGATGCCGTCTCTACTGACGGCGATCCTGGCCGGTTGCGTCCTCCTTGCCGTAACGCCGCTGCCGTCCGCCGTGGCAGCCACCGACCACGTCGTCGGGGGCTCGATCTGGTCCATCCCTATGAGCAATGACCACTACCGCGTCTGGGCGAGCAACAGGACGTTCGTCGTCGGCGATAACCTCGGTGAGCCACCACCGTCGATCTCTCATGTAGTAGCAGGCCGCAGTGATGTCTCTGTGTTGTTGTTCCTTCACACTGGAAAAGAATGCAACCTACCCTTGGTGCGTGCAGTGTTCAGGTTCGACACGGGAATGTACCACGTGGTGCAGGTGGGCAGGGGGAGTACGAGGCCTGCACGGCAGAGGACCCCTACAGGACCTTCCATACCAGCCCCGCCGTCGTCAACCTCGACTTCACCGGCGTCCGCTACTTCATCTGCACTGTCGGAAACTACTGCGCCCTGGGCATCAAGATCTACGTCCAGATCGAAAAATAGATATTCTCCTGCTCTATGTTGAAACCTACAATTGCATTCTTTAATGCTGGTCTGGGCCCTGGGCACATTTGTGTAACCTACAATAACATCCTTTAATTCTCGTCCAAAACTGACGATGCATATGTACTACCCCTTTAATTCTCGTCCAAAATCTGACGATGCATATGTACTACTCCAGGAATGAGCTACACAGGAAATGATAATAATGTGTACGATGATGCAAAACCACAAACATACTTGCACAATCGTTTAGACAACATATTCAGGCAGCGTGCATTGTAGTTTTCACCACAAGATACCCATTATAGGGAGCACTATTACGATATCGGGTATCATACTACAGCAAACCAGCTATTCATGGATAGCAATTTCCAAAAGCAAGGAGGATACAGTCCCGCCATACGGGCCTAATTCAGCTTCATCGGTAACGACACCAAAACCAGAGAGCAGGCATCTTGGGTACCAAAAATCTGCTGCCAACCTTGCAGCCGTCATGACTTAGCGCAGCAATGACAAGTTCCTACACAATGTACTCCGCTTACTGCTGTGCACACTGCACTCTTTGGCCAGCGCCTCCAGGCATCTCATCATCCTCGTCATGCGCCTCCTGAGCAGCATGGGCTTTCCTACGCATCTCTTCCTCGATGTTGTTGACATCATGCATCGTTGTCTCCTCGCATTCATCAAGCTCCATGTCGGTCAGCTTGGACGCAGGCTTTGGTGGAAGCACAGCCTCGAGAGCCTTGCATTGATCAGGTGCCAGCGAGTCGGGGAAGTCTACAGTGAAGTGAATGTAGAGCTTGCCCTTCATGAAAGGCCTCTGGTACATCGGCATTCCCTCGTCACTTATTGCCTTGAATGAATCTGCTCAAGTTTTAAGAAACAAAGATTGTCAATAAGTATATCTGCAGAAGTAAAATTGCCCCACCTTAGATCTACAAGGCCTTACCAGGCTTAACGACTTCACCAGGGTTTGACTTAACGAGCAGCTGCCTGTTGTCCAGATGGGTCAGAACAAGTTGGAACCCACAGAGAGCTTCAGTGAGAGATAAGGTGTGCTCATAGAAGAGATCATCTCCCTTTCGTTTGAACTTCGGGTGTTCCTTCTGCTGGATGACGAATACAATGTCTCCAGTAACAGTATCAGGCTGAAAACAAACCAGTGTAAATTTGTGGACATCAAAGCGCTATAAGTAGTACAGACTACCATAGATTGAACAACCATACCGCTTCATCAGCTTCTCCAGGGAAGGTGATCTTCTGGTTGTGTTGCATCCCCTTCTCAACATGAACCTCCAGAACCTTCTTCTCCTGATGAACCTTCTCACCCTTGCAGCCTGGGCAACGATCCTTCTCGTTAATACTTTCTCCAGTGCCCCTGCACTCATTGCAAGGCTGCTGCATCTGCTGTATCATGGAAGGCCCCAGCTGACGGATAGTCACTTTCATGCCTGAACCCTGGCAACCTGGGCACCTCATGGAAGCACCAGACTTGGAGCCCTTGCTGAAATAAACAAAGAACTATGTTCAAGAGCAGTAATGCGAAAAACACATCGCGAGCTGGGTTACTGGAAAGGACAAAACAAACTTACCCCTTGCACTTGGAGCAGAGGACGCTACGGGAAAGAGAGAGCTTCTTCGAGGTACCATTGTAAAGATCTTCTAGAGAAGCTTTCAGTGGATGAACAACATCCTCTCCCCTTCTTTGCCTTCTGCCCCTGCTGCTGCCACCACCGCCACCTGTTCACGGAATATACATATGCAATTTATTACATCACTACCACATGGACTATAACAGAGTTTGACGGTCAAAGAGGAAAACAGGTTGTCTTAAAACAATACCTCCAAAAGAGGGCCCAAAGAATGATGAGAAGATGTCAAATGGATCAACTCCACCTCCCCCTCCTCCCATTCCTTCCTTGAGGGCATCTTCACCATACTGATCATAGATCTCACGCTTCTCAGGGTCACTCAGAACCTCATAAGCTTGTGCGAGCTCCTTGAACTGAAATGAAATTAAACAGCAAATACACCAGAAATAAGACTTTCATTCTGCGGTCAAGATAAAGAGCAAGCAACTTTAGCACAAGAACTAAACCAGTACAGAAAAGCAGGGACAATATATGGCTGAGCCCATTAAATAATATTTGAGCCTTTGCATGTAGATACCGGATTATGTTCAAGAAACAATTTCTGAATTCCAAGAGTAACGTTTGGTAACATAAAGCAAGTCCAGAAATATAATGACAGACAACATGCACAGGGCATATTTTAGATTTGTCAGACAGATCAAATACTCCGATATCACAAGATACGTATGTAGCGCTATGATACACATCGTCAGCATGAAAAAAACTGCATCGCAAAGATCTAATCTGACAGGAGATATAAACCCCTATCACAACAATGAACTAATAAACATCATCCAAACAAACTTGACATATTTACCTAGGGAGTCTGCACCACAGCTAGTGTAGGAAACCATAAGTTCCACAGACATGGCCACACACACGTTATATGATATAAGCTCCACATAGATTCCAAAGGCACATAAGGTGAAAGATCATCAAAAGGAAAAATACCCTTAGTCTGAAAATCAGACTAGACCACTGCATATCATTTTCAGCCATCAGCATGGGATTCTTCAGTCATGAAGTGTATAACCGACCCATGCACAATTATCAGCAGGAACATCGTGCATGACTAACAGAGCCACGCCATGTGACAAACTAGCTAAAACATGGGCTCCCATGATAGGGCAATGTTGGATATCCCACAAAGCTGCCCTATTCTTGCCACTCCTATCAAGTATAATAATAAACTGAGCACAATCACTGTCAAGGGGGTGGTAGAATGTATCTGAAGTGAAAAGTGATAGATGGACATTAACAACGTTATCACAGAAACGAGAAGCGGCGTCATATATCTTCTCAAGAGAGTATAGCAAAAAAGTCGATAGCTTTAACTAGCATTATCCCTAGGTGAATCCCCCAAAATGAGTCCTGTCTAGCCACGAGGCTAAACAAACTAGCCAAACTGACATAACGCAACACAAGAAGCTGGATACTGCCCCACTTGCGTTAAAGGAATGTTCCTAGGTCTTGTCGGTAACAAAAACCAGAACTTGCAGAAGGAAATACCGATCCCTGGTCACATCCCACAAGATAACTATCATGATCGCATCGCATAAAACACTAACAAACAACCCGAGTAGAAGACCCTGATCAGCCGCGACGCATCGCGAACTACAAAGCCCCCTATCAGAACCAGATCATGAATCCACAACGAAATTCGCAGCGCAGATACACCTACGCCAGAGTGAACACCTGCATCACACGGCCCGATCTATCTACCAGAACAGATCATACCAGATCACGCCGAGGGAAACCAAAAAGTAGGCATGGCAAGCAGCTAAGATCCGATCATGGGAGGGAGGGAGGGAGGGGGTCGGACCTTCTCGGGGTCGCCGCCCTTGTCGGGGTGGTTCTTGATGGCGGCCTTGCGGTAGGCCTTCTTGAGGTCGTCCTGGGCGGCGGTCTTGGGCACCCCGAGGATCTCGTAGTACTTGGTGTTGTCGCTCTTCTTGGGCGCACGGCCGAACATCTTCGCCGCCGGCTGCTCTCCTCGCGCGCCGCCGCTGGCCTCACCTGCGGTGGGTGGAGCAGAGGAGAGGAGGAGGCGGTCAAAGTCGGGCGGCCGGACGGAGCGAGTGAGAGAGGGTTTGGCGCGTTGGATACGCAGCGCTAATGTAGAGTCAAGAGTACGTAACCGGTTGTGTGGAAACGTACTCAGGGCTGTGGACCAAGATTGTTTCTTGCTTTCGAGGGAGCCCCGGGCCCTGATTTACCGGACCAGGCTCAGTTGTCATGATGAGATTCCAGCCCATTATGCTTGAGAGCATCTCTAGCACATCATGAAAACGTTTTCCCCTATAAAAAAATTAAAACGTTTTCCGGTACCGCGCGGTCCCAAGCTCGCCCGGAAACCAGTTCATGATTTTGAACAACTTAATCTTAACAAAACAGGCCATATAAATTTAACGTAATAAATATTTTGCATCATGCAATACAATAATTATCCAAATTACAACAAATGTATAAACCTGAATAATTAAAGACGCTCGACCTTCGATCCTCGCCTCTTCATCTTGTGTCCAAGCTCGCCCGGAGATGCTCTACATCGTCGTCGAAGAGCATCCCCTCAATGTCGGAATCATCGAGTCAGACGACGACGAATTCCAATCCATATATCCAAATGATATTGCTCAAATTAGACTACCAATCAACTGATTCCTACACCTAAAACAACTGAAATCGATGAAGAAACGTACCTTCTTCCCCACCGACAGCCGGAACCAAATCGGCCACACCGACGGCCTAGGGGTGCGAGCACGCCTCTATTGCTTAGACACGCCCGGAGCAGCCTCTCCCGGCGCCAACTGCCCCACCAGCCGAGCTCCGCGACGATCCATGGAGACGGCGGCGACAATACTCCCGCAGAAGGAATACGCCACCCCCAGGGCCGAAACATGGTGGAAACAAAGCATCGGTATGGGCAAAGCTTCTCCACTCTGCAGGGGAACCGGGACGGCGGGGGAAAGTGGGGCTCGGCGACGCAGGTTGAAGGGAGGGTGCGGGCTGAAACTTAAGCTCCCGCGGTCTCACGCCAAGAATGGGAGGAACAAGAAAAACCTGTTGAAACCAACATATGCGGAACTCGGTGGGAAATATCCCGCTCCCCCAGAAAAAACATGTCGGGCCTTTTTGCTGGATTTGTCAGGCTGTTTCTTCGCCCCGAACCCGAAAAAAAAGTAGTCATTTTCCAGCCCGGGGGCTTATCCAGTATCTGCTAGAGATGCCCTTATGTCGTCGTGCAATGGCATAACACGTTTGAAAGGACCGACACCCCCTCCTTCGCCAGTTGGCGTTGTGTGCATAGAGCCCGAGGCGGTGTTAAACCAGGCTCACCGCCTCGCCAATGCATCGGAAGAGCATTGGCCAGTTGGCTAGCAACTCGGACCAATGTAGACTAGTTACATGGGTGTGTTATCGGTCTATATTATTTTAAAATTTCATATTGCCTAGTGAATAGCGTGATATGACGAGTAGAGTGAGGTCAATAAGAATTTTTCAACGGAATGACACGCGACATAGATACTCTTTAATCAGATATAAAGAGATAACGGCATAGAAGCATTGCTTGAGAAAATACCCAGAGTTACTATTTTACTATTTTATTTGGTCCCAATTTGGTCTCATGGAGTGCCAAAATAAGTGCCACTATATAGCGTAAAACTTAATATAAAACAATAACCAAGGCCATAGCTGATTTGGGTGAAAGCATTCTTCGAGAACTTGGTGTTTATCTCCAAGAATGGTGTGATAATCTTGATGCCACATATATTTCTACCAAGCATGTTTTCCTTGTCTAGGCAAAGCACATCGAGATCGACTATCATTTTTTCTGCGAGCCAAGTTGCCAGCAAATTACTTGACATTCAGTTTATCTCAAGAAAGAAGTTAGTTGGGTCTAAGCCTAATGGCCCCACCTTGTATACTCCTTTTTTTTGCGAATCAAGAGCTCTTATTGAGCTTACAATCGTTTTGAAGACATTGAGCTGTAAATCTAGGAATAAAATTAATCCAAGGTATCCTGATTCCTATAGTCAGTCCCTCTAACGAGGTATCATTTCCGTCTAGATTGACAGCCTTCACGTACTTTTGCCAAATCTTTGACCATACATAAAACAACACCGTGGGAGTACATGTCTAGAGTAGGAAGAGTATGTAGCAGGATGATAACTGAGACAGTAAACTAACTCCCGAAATCCGGCGAGTGAACTCCAATCCACAATGCGACGCTTCGCTCTCCCCGCCGCCTGGCGTCGCCCGAGGCGTGCCATTACCGCAACCATGAATCGCCTGGCCCAAGATACAGTCCGGTTGGCGCCTCCCGTCGCCTGTGTCCAGATTCCGTTCAACTGGCGCTGGGACGTGCTCGCCTTCCCGTCTTCCGATGCCATTAAACATGCAGTGGAGAACCCAAAGCGGCGGGTGTGCAGAAGGTCCATCCAGAATCCCGTTGCGCTGCTGATAAATAGAGGGAGCTAGCTCGAGGTCTCCAGGCTGCTCAGTGCCTATCCAGCGATCTGATCAGTCATGGCTGACTGGTCGTCGCTTCCTCCGGACCTCATACGCCGCGTGGGCGACCGCCTCCTGGTAGACAACGACGTCGACTTCTACATGAACACTAGGGGAATTTGGCGCGGCGTACCAAGTTTTGATGCCGGTTTGGATTGAAAAAAATGTTTGTACTGGAAAAAAACTGTTTAGATTTAAATTGCTTGGATTGAAAACAAAATATATGAGTTGAAATATTTTTAGAATAACCAAATTGGGGAGCTATTCATATTTGAATTATTTTTTACATTTATTAAATGCTCAGATATTGTAGTCATGTTGATTTTTTTGGCATATCTGTAAATATCGTGGTGTAAGGAATATCCACATTAATTTTTTTTAGATCTGAGTGTACTGATATTCGGGAAAGGTTTACATCTAAAATATGTTCGAGTTCCAGAACTGTTTAAATTAGGAAGGTATTTATATTTTAATTTGGTTTACGTTTTTTGAATGCTCAGATATGAGAGGCAATCTAAATGTTGGGACTTTCAAATATTGAATTTTGATCGTATGCTGTGAACAGTCAGCGTTTATTGTTGTATATTTGTAAATATATACCGTGGTGTGAAGAGTTGTAATTCCGTTTATTTTATGTGTTTATGTTTTTTTTTCTGACGGATAGATTTGAAGTTATTGTTATACCTCACATTTCACATTTCTCTTATCTGTTTAGTTTGCTGAAACAATGCTTCAAATATTAGTGAAAATATGTTTTTTTAGACGAAAGACTTCATTATTACAAATTAGAACATTACTTATGGTTTTTAGATAAATGGTTCCATTATTAGGAGAGATGTAAAATGTTTCGAGTATTGTAAAAAATGACTTCATAATCATTTGTTTAAGGAATTGGAACATTGCTTAAACAACACTTCCTTTTTCTCTTTTTCTTTTGTTTAAACAGTAATTAAAATATTTCATATTTCTTTTATCTTTTGTAGTTCATTTAAAAATATTTGTGGAAATTAAACAAAAACATAGCTTATATTCCATCACTTAGTAAATCCCATCGGGGACGTTGTGTTTAAAAATGTTGAAATTATCGTAGTTTGTCGTCTGGAGTATTTCTAATTTTTTTAGAAAAATTATTAAATGTTCAAGTATGTTTTTAGGAAATAATGTACATAATAAGGAGAAATAGGCTATATAACTATTTTGTAAATTCAAATCCATTTATTTAGGGGGAATGCATTTAGGTTTTATCGAAATATTTGGCAAGTTGAAATGTTGAAAAATGTTTGTATGTTGTCGCAAGTAGGTAGCTTATATTTTTTGTGGGCATTTCATTTTTTTTTCTTCTGATGGTTAGTTTGTAAACTATTGGTTGTGCAATTTTTTTTTTTTTCTGGAATCTGGGTGTGCAAAATGGGCTCACAGGCCAGGGAGATTTAAGTTTTATTATTTGCTATTATGTTAGCTAAACTTGTATGATTAAGTTGGATTGGTGTGATATGTCTGCGTTTTGTGTTAAATATTTAATTTAACTGCATAGTTGGAGGAAGTATATTTTTTGAGCATTTCTTAAATTCAAGTAAAATGAAGCTATAATAAGAGGAAGTGAATCTGCATTTTCTCGAAATAGTGATGTAATCAAGCATTTATTGTTTAAATGCAGTGGCTATTTTGTGCAATTCAAATGAAATCAAAATTCAGTAACTATGTGTGAAATGCAGTAGTTACAAATTTTTTTTGTTTGAATGTTTTGGTACATTGTTTACATTGTTCTGAATTTGATTTTTTTTTGAAATATTGATCTAATCAAACATTTATTTTATAAATGCAGTGTCTGTTTTGTGCAACTCAAATGAAATCAAAATTCATTAACTATGTGTGAAATGCAGTAGTTACAAAGTTTTTTTATGTTAATCTTGGTACATTTCAGATGGAATTCTTGAATTTTAACATTTTTATTGTTTTGCAATTATTAAATGGAAGTGTATTTCAATTTGGAATATCCAAATATCGGCTAGTTTGTGTTAATAAATAATTATTATTTTTTCCTAGTATTTTGATATATTTCTTATGTTTTTTCCGGTGTTTTTTTGTGGAAATTTCGTCAAAAAAAAATTTTTGCAGAAAAGAAACTGCCAGGTGGGGTCCACTGTGGCGTCAGGCTGACGTCCACAGTGGACATGGCGGGCACGGCGCCACGGCGAGGAGAGCGCACGGCGGCGCGGCACGCTCGCGTGCGCGCGGACGAAGCGCGTCGATGCGGGGCGCCCGCAGGCGGCGGCGCCGCTCCGTTTGCGTCGCCGGAGCTGTGGCTGGCGGCGTGGAGACGCGGCGGAGGGCGACGACCACGGCGGAGAGAAATTCCGGTGCGACGCGTGCGGCCCAGCACGCAATTTCCGGCGAGGAGGGAGAGGGCGAGGCGGCGAAGCTCGGAGCTTGGTCGGATTCGAGCGGGAGGGAGCGTGGCGAGCGCGCGTCGCGTCGGCGGCCGCGGCGACGCCGGAGCCGGGCGCGAGAGAGAGGAAGGGGGAGGGGATCTGCGTGGTTTTTTGGCAAGAAGACCCCTGTGTTTTTTGTTTATTTGAAATAGGTCCTTCGTATCGAGGAAAGATGGACTGCGGGTTCTATTTCTCGCTTTGCGTGTCGTTATCTGAAAATCGTGCGGCTGGATTCTGGCCGTTCGTTCGCCGTTTGAAGGCGTAGATTGAAGCACTGTAGATAGCTACAGTAACAACTGTAGCTATCTACAGTGGCTCGAGGCCTCTCAGGCCGCGAAAGTGTAACGCCTTAATATACATTAACTATGTGTGAAATGCAGTAGTTACAAAGTTTTTTTTATGTTAATCTTGATACATTTCAGATGGAATTCTTGAATTTTAACATTTTTTTATTGTTTTGCAATTATTAAATGGAAGTGTATTTCAATTTGGAATATCCAAATATCGGCTTGTTTGTGTTAATAAATAATTATTATTTTTTCCTAGTATTTTGATATATTTCTTATGTTTTTTCCGGTGTTTTTTTGTGGAAATTTCGTCAAATTTTTTTTGCAGAAAAGAAACTGCCAGTTGGGGTCCACTGTGGCGTCAGGCTGACGTCCACAGTGGACATGGCGGGCACGGCGCCACGGCGAGGAGAGCGCACGGCGGCGCGGCACGCTCGCGCGCCCAGGATGCTCGCGTGCGCGCGGACGAAGCGCGTCGATGCGGGGCGCCCGCAGGCGGCGGCGCCGCTCCGTTTGCGTCGCCGGAGCTGTGGCTGGCGGCGTGGAGACGCGGCGGAGGGCGACGACCACGGCGGAGAGAAATTCCGGTGCGACGCGTGCGGCCCAACACGCAATTTCCGGCGAGGAGGGAGAGGGCGAGGCGGCGAAGCTCGGAGCTTGGTCGGATTCGAGCGGGAGGGAGCGTGGCGAGCGCGCGTCGCGTCGGCGGCCGCGGCGACGCCGGAGCCGGGCGCGAGAGAGAGGAAGGGGGAGGGGATCTGCGTGGTTTTTTGGCAGGAAGACCCCTGTGTTTTTTGTTTATTTGAAATAGGTCCTTCGTATCGAGGAAAGATGGACTGCGGGTTCTATTTCTCGCTTTGCGTGTCGTTATCTGCAAAGTGGCCGCGTCAAAATTCGTGCGGCTAGATTCTGGCCGTTCGTTCGCCGTTTGAAGGCGTAGATTGAAGCACGGTAGATAGCTACAGTGTACAACAGTAACAACTGTAGCTATCTACAGTGGCTCGAGGCCTCTCAGGCCGCGAAAGTGTAATGCCTTAATATATTGAGTAATGCGGGCAGTCTGCCACAACTGGCGCTCGGCCGCCGTTGACCCATGCCGATGCGGCGACGACACCTGCTTCCGGCCTCGGCGATGGGTCATGCTGGACGAGGCATCCAAGGACGACGACACCCGCCTCTTCGTCAACGTCTCGACGGGGCGCTTCCTCCCAGGGGCGGAGACAGGGGGGTGCTAGCAGGGGCTAGACCCCCCTCAATGTATCGCCCCCCTCAACGTATTGCATTAGCTACAGGTGCGCTAATGACCGACGATAAACACAGATTAATTAGCCCATCTTTAGTTTATTCAGTTGTAGTGCAAGGAACGAAAGCCCACTAGCCCATGTCCCTACCGTGGCCTTGTTTTCCTAGATCAAAACTAGATACACATTTGGCCATACAGTTTCACTATGTGAGAATTAGTAAATCTAACGATTGTTCTAAAAAAAAGTAAATCGACCGATGATCATAAACTGTATATCCCGCTGTAACCTGCTAGGGCAATGCCTGCCGCCTCCATACGCCAGGAGATTAGAGCACGGTACGGCCTGGCGCTAGCCGCCGGCCACTCGCCCGTCTCCATGGGGCACAAGCCAAGAGATCAGAGCAGGATACGGCCTGCGCTAGCCGCTCCGGCGCAGCTGCCACGACCAGTGTGCAATCTGTGATACAGTATGTCTATACCTAAGGTATGATTTAGGGTTTAGGATTACAATTCAATTCATACATGCCAGTACTAGTTAGTTCTTTTTGTTAGATTGAATAGAAAATCAAATTTCAATTTGTGTACTACAATAGAGTGCAAAGACAAAAACAATAGAGGAATTGAAAATACCATTTATTCTTCTAAAAACTTATGATTCAAAATAAAGATAGACACCCTCGTAAAAAATGAAGAGAGAGACACCATGGATTTGTCACATTATCATTTTGCATATTGATGCTATATGTAATATATCATATATCACTATTGTAGGAAAAATTCCACTATCTTGTTATGCGGTTGTCGTCTTCCTCATCCCCCTATGGTCAAATCGTGGCTCCGCCCCTGCTTCCTCCGAGGGCACTTCCCGTTGCTACGCGTCCACGTCCTGATCGGCTTCTCGGACGGCCTCCTCGTCCTTGGGGACAGGCCGTATCCACACCGCGCCGTCCTCTTCAACCCCTTCACTGGGTCCATGGGGAAGTTCGCCGCGGCGATCCGTCCTTATCATCGAGTGTTCGTCGGGGTGACCACCTCCGACCCCACGCTGCTTTTCGCGATGGATGGTTACTATGGATTGGACCTATGGTGCGCCAATCCAGCTAGCGAACGCTTCTGGCCGCAGGAGCCCTCTCTCCCTGAACCGATCCAGCCAAACATGCTGGCCTACAGAGGCGACGTCTACATGGTGGATCAGTATGGATCGATAGTTATCCAGCGTACAAACATGCTGGCCTACAGAGGCGACGTCTACATGGTGGATGAGTATGCATCGATAGTCAAGATCGCGGCCGGCCGGGGCGGTGCGGAATTCTCCTACCGGTGAGCTAGTAGCCGAGATCGTGGACGTGATCGTTTCTGTGGATGGCGCAGGGACGCAAGTCAAAAAGTTCAAAGGCTCCAACTACCTCACTGAGTCAGCCGGCGACCTCCTGCTCATTCGTCTTCTACCCGGCGCCTGGGGAGACGCAACTCCGAGAAATAAAAGTCCTTGGGATGGAGTCATGGAAGTTTACAGGGTGGACGTCGAGAGGAAAGTGGTTGAGACCGTGAATAGCATTGGCGGCCGCGCGCTCTTCCTCGGAGCAAGGTGCGAGTCGGTGGACGTTGCCAAGTTCCCGTCCATCGACGGCGACTGTGTGTACTACACCACTTGTCAGTTGACATGCTGCAAAGGGATCTACAGGTATAACCTAGGTGATGGCACCAAGGAGAGGGTATTCCCTGAGGAGCAGGAGCGTCACGAAGACAGCTTTCGGGTTCGTCCTTTCAGCATTGTTCAGGTCCTCCACACCTGTTGCAACCGTGGCCGTTCTAGGTGTATAAGTTCAGGAGCCGGTCTAACTTTACCTTGTGAAGGTTGGAGTAGGACTTGATTTCTGTTTACTGTCAATTAGTCAACTCCGTACTGTCATTGGAGCATGTGCGAGTCAGGGAGGTCCTGAGCTACTTTATTTAGACGAAAATTGCTGTTAATCGCTTCACCAGGCCGATGAGTAATGCGCAAGGTAGAACAGATCAGCACAAAAAATAGTGAGGCGTGCCGGACATGAGCTTGTGCATTTTCGTTCGGACTTGGTACGTAAGATGAGTCATCTGCATGAAACTATGTTCTTTGTTCATTAGTGATTTTATTTTCTGTTCAGTTCTGGTAAAAGAAAATATTTAATACGACTCGTCCAATCAAAAGTGGTAAGAGCACCACCATCCCATATAACAGAGGCCTTAAAAAGCTTTTAAGAGATGCCCCCAATCCCTCGACACCCAAAAATGTCTTCAACTCCATCAACAACCCCTAAAACTCATAACCTATGTTTTCCCCTATACTGTGGTCAGGGCTCCTACTTGAGCGTGAGTTCGTGATCGACTAGAGTGTGATGGGGAGGAGAAGGATGAGCCGTTGCGGCATCGAAAATTAATGTGGCGGCGGGGCGGAGAAGGGTTGCGCGAGTGGAGGAGAAGGACATTGAGTGAGCGAGAGGAGGATTAGCTAGTGCGAGAGCCGCCACAAGCGAGAAACAAGGGGTGTTGGGCGCGGGGACGAGTGCACGCGAGGAGCTAAAAACTCCCCGCATCACTATGAATTCAACTGTCCAACCTCGGCCCTATTTCATCTCATGGGGATATCTCATTTATTAAGATTGAACAGATCAAAGCATTAAGTTATGTGTCGTTATTGTTTCCGAGATAGTTGCTTTCATCTATTGTACTCCACTTTCTCTCATCGGTTTCGCCCATAGCTTTTCATTGTACTCTACTCAAGGGAAAATGCCCATCTGCCCTGGGCGGCATCTGCACACACTCCATCCACGGTTCTGCTCACTTCACGATTCATTTCATAAATGTACCAAGACATGTATAGGTCGCTTGCAGGCAATTGTTTGATCAGTATTGAGGTTCGAAAGGCTGCTGGCAATGGTTGGACCCCAGCCGCATCTGACACGACTTTACCACTGATCTGTGCGTTGGTAGAGCTATTACCGGTGGCTCAGATAGGAAAAAAACTGTATAACGTAAATATTTTTCTTACCGCGGCTATATAGTAAGAACAGAGAGCTACCAGGAGGCCGTCGTGCCACACCTGCCCGCCACACCTCAAGCATTCCATCCACAAGTGCACTGCACACCGGCACAGTTCGTGATGTCTAGTTGAAATGCTGAATGACTCGGTATGGTCTTCAATTTAATTAAAGCATGGAAACTTATCGACCATATTTTTTAAAGTGTTTGCATTATTTTTGAATTTTTTTTATTGGTGAGGCCATATTTCTAAGGTGTTTGTGTACAGAAAAAAGTTCCGACATATATTTTAAGATTATTGTTCATCATATTGTGTTCCTCTTAAATGTTTCATTTTTTTGCCTCAGTCATTTCTTTTTGCAAAATATAGTACAAGCGAATATGCTCACATACACATGCATACACTTATCATTTTGAACTCACACATGCACAGCCATATCCCTATGAACACTTTCGTAAGACTGACCATCGGTGGTTCTCAATCATATTTTTCTAACGTGTTTGCCATTGGGAAAAAGGTACCGGACATATGTTGTAAGTTTTTTCCCATCTTGAAATGTTACTAAAAAAATACTTTCGCTTTGTGGCTCCGCCATAGTTAAGGAGTTTGCCATGGGAAAAGTATGAATATATGTTTTGAGATTTAGGTGGTCTAAAAATATATTTCGGTAATATTCTTAGGTTGTTTGCCATGGGAAAAGATACCTGATATGTTTTAAGGTTTTTTTTTTCATATTTGAGTTCACCCTAAACCCTAGATTACATTTTGTTTTGTGGGCCGACCATATTTTGTAAGGTCTTTAAGTGGGAAAAAAGAACTGGGCATATATTTCACTCCCACTGATGTATTATACTAATCATTGACAAGTACTCCCTCCGGATCAAAATATAAGACTTTCTAGCATTTGCATGCATGTAGACACTGCATGCATGTAGACATGTTTTGATCCGGAGGGAGTAATATGTCTACATGCATGCAAATGCTAGAAAGTCTTATATTTTGATCCGGAGGGAGTAATATGTATTGGTGGGAGTAATATTTTTCTAATTTTGTGTTGCGCCCGAACAAGAGTAGAAAACAGAGTGAGAACCAGAATAGAAAACTAATGACATGGACGGAATGAAGAAATGGGAACAGAAATGGGATCAAAGCTTTTCGATGAACTGGATGTGGATTGCTGCTGCCATTAAAGTAACCTGTGTAGCCCCCACACGGTAAACCACATAGTTGGGCAAGGGTACGCCTGGGGTAAACATGCATTTAACTCATCTGCCCCCGCTCATCATTTATTGCTGATGTATTACTACTGCGTGGTTTTCGTAAGCACTATACGGGCACACATCCCCACATAACGTCCAATGGTGAGATAGCCAGCGGCAGCGTCCGCTGCGGGCAGTATCTTGATCAGTCTTTGGGATACTGGATACCTGACAAGTCATATGATTGAGTCATATTTACTAGCATCGCGATGAAATTAACAATAGGAAACATTGTAAAAATAGTATACTTGATTATGACTTATTGATAGTCTTACAATGTAGCCAACCGTAAAAACATCAAAATTACAATTATGATATGACTATGGAGATGCTAGAAAAGATGGTAATGGAGGTGGAGCAGTGATGGCGACAACAGTTCGTGAAGAAATCCATGGGTGGTAGCTCTCCTTTGTTGAGGTAGGGAACGAATTTAGGTTTTCAGACATCTTTTTATGCGTTTCTTACGGTGACCCTTTTACGAAAGTTGATAGGTTTGATTTGACGAAGACATGGACATATGCTACAGTTTGATCTGGTAAAGCCACTAGTCGCCAATTCTCCTGATACTTCTGTTCAACGCCTCGTTAAGTTGGGCAACTCCCAACCAAGTGATTCTTCCATATATGCTTTGATTTCATCATAAATACGTCTATATAATATGTAAAAATAGTTTTTCCAAAGATATTTGCACAACTAATTGAAAATCAGTGATCGGGGACAAGTTTAGAGTTGATATCTTACCATTTTGATGACAAAGATACGATTTAAATATGGATAAAAATGTGTGTATATTCCATGCATTACAGATCTAAGTCACCACGGTCGTCATCGATGCCCCAAAACAAGATGGGATTGAGGTGATCGACTAGACAGGGTGAGACTAAATTTCGCGCTATACCGTGCCACCAATTTCCTGTCTCTCGCCATCTCCATTGTTGCATCCCACGTAAGCCCTTTCCGCTCTTGCGCTCATCTCGACATGGCTCCATTGTACCATTCGACGGTGTATAAAACTGTGATATTCCCATATGAGTGTTGCTTCAATTTTTTTAGATGCAATATATTGGTAGAATTTTCATTAAATGGGGTAATATGTGCGAGAAATGCGCAACTACTATCACGCCCCAAACCACGGTCTGGGAGAATGACAGCCGCCGTACACTTATGGTGAAGAACACCATAAGCATACAAGGCTAGTATAGTGAAATATCATCGACAAAAGCCAAGCAAGGTCTCCACTTTATTTATTATCACATATTACAAGTACACTTTATTTTATTACAGCGGAAGCGGTATATGCTCTTATTGGTGTTTATCTCCACTACTAAACTAGATGTCACCATGTGGATTCTCGCCTATCACCTCTTGATCTAACCTTCGTCTGCGCATACCAGATAAAAAAATAAAAAGGACGTGAGTATGTTAAACATACTCAGCAAGAATAAACACAATTCAAATGCCTTTGCACATATGCACAACTCATTAAAACTCAACACTCCATATCGCCAATTCGAAACCAGTTGGCATAAATAAACCAAATACCACCAATTGTAGTATCATCACACAAATATCATATTTAAGTGTTAGTCTCTGCAGAGTATCAGCAAAACCAATTGTCATAATCCCACCTTGTGATAGTATCGATCTCTGAGAATCACGTCGCCGAGTCCCCTACTTGTGTGGGCCTTCCCATCCGGGCCTTCACATCCCACACCTTTCAGGTATCGACCGTCTCAGGCTAGATACACCACACTTTTCATGATTATGGCCAACCATTTTGTTGATATATGATTCAATATTTTATCTTGATCAATAAATGGACATATGAGCAGCTCTAGAGAATATGGGAATTAATATCACACAAAACAGGTATAAGTAATTCAACCAAAGAAATCATTCAAGGAAACAAAAGCAAATCAAATAAGCATTAAAACCAAAGAAATCATTCAAGGAGAAGTAAACCACTCAAGAGATTTCTGGTATACGCAGCTTGCCTTGCGCTTCTTCGGGGATTAAACTTCTGTCTCCTCTGGACCTAAGCATGTTACATAGTATCCATAAGTTTTGTAAGTGTACTGACATTATTTCTTAACACGTTCTTCATTTAATATTTAGTAAGATTAATCGTGGCTAATTCTTCTTAAATACATGTATGGTTCATGTACTAGTTCTGTTGCCATGCATGTACTAGCTAGTCATCATTATTCTTTCACTTTCTTGTCTCTGTTCACGTTCCAAGTATATTCATGCATAGCTAGTTTAGTTCACTTGATCAGTTCATGTGTCAAGTATTTCTGTATGATCTTATTAATCATCTGCACAAATAAATGTTCATTTGTACGCCGTCGCCGCCGGGTCGACAAGCATGGTCACAGCCGTAGCTCCGGCAGTCGTCGCGGCGCCGACGGCAAGCGGGTAATTAAATTAGAGGACAGATTAATTACGGGAGACTCTATTTGACTTGTTCTTTAGCTATTTTGATCAGAACTAGTAGGAAGCAAGTGCAACATGCTCTTGAATGGAAAGATGGATCGGTGGATCTTTAGCTTATAGGAAAAGCATTGACTAGTACCTCAGCTAGGAGATCAGCATGAACCGGAATAACCACCAGAACTAGATTAACTATACTAGTTGCTTACCTTAGGACTCCCGACTTGATTTAACAGATTTCCGGCAGCGGTCTGCTCCTATCCTCTAAAGGCTAGCTCAAAGAGCAGAAGCAGAGCTTCCTATCGGCGGAACAGAAAGAATGAGAAAGAGATGCTAGCTTGATTGGCTGATGGCGAGAGGCTCTAGCGGCATGGGTATTTATAGGTCAGAACCTCGTACATGATCGAAGATATTTTCAGGCAGAGCAGATAAGAACCAACGGAGGAAGCTTGGCTGCCAAGGATGAGGATAAGAACAGAGTATCCTTACCTTTTTATTTAACCAAAGTAGGATAATGTTGGAGACGGTAGGACAAATATCTAGAAACCTTACACTAAGGTCCTTCTATTTTTTTCTTTTCTTTTATCTAGCATGTCAGTAGTACATGCAAATTCTCTTGTTTCTCTTCAAATCAAACATACAAATTTTGGGTTATTACAACTACAAGGTAACAAGTGTTTATTTTCTTGCACTCCCTTTTTAATCAAATTTTTTTACACAGAATTTGCCCATAAAAGTGGGCGGTAAGGGACAAAACTAAGTAGGCTCAGTTTGGGAGCTCCGTATTTTCAAAGTATTTAAAAAATACTTTGTTTTCAGAAATACCGAAGTATTAAATATTTTGAGGTGTTTGGCTTTAGCCAAAACTGTAGTTTTAAATAATTCAATATTTAGGATACTGTACTATTTTTGAAGTGTATGAATCTCTTTTTACAATACTGAAAATATTGGTTCGCCAGGCATAGAAATAACGTGGTTTTCGAATATTTTGATTTTAGAAACACTTCGCGGTCAAACTAAGCCTAAACTTTCAGACGTTTTTGTGGACGCACTCGGCGGATCTATTTTCTCCTTTTCTGCTCTTGTCCTAATTTTTTTGCTTCGAAGAAACGAAAAGTGCAAGGAGGGAATAAAAAACGAAACCCAAAATGCAGAACGGAAGAGAGAGGGGGGCACGATTGGCGACAGAAGAGGAGAGCTGGGGAGGGAATGGTCTCCACTCTGCAGCCTGCCGTCTCAGGCTCTCCTCTTCGCCGCCCAGGTGAGCTCCAACCCATCATCCCATGCCAAGAATCGCGCAATCTGTAGGCATTTCGGTGAGCCGCCGCTGGGCCGTGCGTTCATCTTCGGCGTCTCTGTAGCGCGATTTAGTCTAGTTCGAGACCCCGATTGAGCGATGGATGGGGGCGTGTTCTCGGATTTTGAGTCGCATTTTTGGCTAGATTCCGGGGAGTTTTATAGCATCTGAGTTCTGCATCCCTTGGCTCGCTCGTCTCGTGGCGATGCGCCTCCCTCTGGCGCTGATTTGTGCGTGCGTTTTGACGGTTTGGAACTGCATTGCGTATCCTATGAAATCGGTTTCGAAAAAACAATGCATATGGTGCTTCAGCCAATCAATGTATCATCGAAGTGCTTTGCATCTTTTTTACAAGATTTAGATGGAGAGCTGTAAAAAAGGTTCCTTTATTACAATCTTTCTCCCCTTTATTTTTTTACTTCCTCAAAAGCTGGCTCCTTTTGGGGGCTAGCCGTGTCTTCGTTTGGCGTAAAGTTCTCAGTGAATCTTCTAGGTACTCGCTTGCTGGATCTTATTTGGAGTTCCATAACTTATCTTCTGTTGGAGAAATTAGTGTTCTGCATCGCCTGCAACTTGGAAATTTCCGTGTTAAAATGCGTTCCTCTTGGGAATTATTTGTGAATTTCGCTGACTTGTTAGCTGCATTCACATGATACAGTGTTGCTTATATTTTGCAAAACTATGCAGTTTTTCGGATGTCGGTTTCTCTTACTTCTGGGTAACAGGCGCATCAATTGCATGGTTTGATTCTAGTCTGTGCTGCATATTCCTTAGTGGCCTACTGAAGTGTTCTTCAATTCTAATCTAATGTGCAAAACATTTTCTTGCATTTACTGTATATTAGGTCGTGGAGTAGGATTTGCTATCAGCATCTCTACTAGTTTGATGCCGTAGTCTTGACTCGTATTATATACTTCCATGGCAACCACCAGTGAAGGAATGGCAGAATATTTTTGTTGCTTCCAACTGACCTTATCATGCAACTTAGATTCTTTCTTGCATTGACATCAATCATTGGATTTGACAGTTTACCTTAGTCATGCCTATATTCATTGTTCATGTGAAGACCGCTGAACTTTTGGTCATTTTTTCAGCAAGTAGCATGCGCGCTCTTACAGTAGTGTTGCTATATATTGCTTGAGATTACAGGAATTGTTATGCAGTCTTTCTTGGTTTTAAGCTGTGAGCTATCTTTGATCTCTTACTCAAGTTATAGGCATAATGCAGCTATACATCATTAGTATAGTAAGCATTACAATATTCTGAATGCAGGTCTTGGGTGATTGAACTAGAAGAAAGAAAAAGGTTGGGTTATCATGGGTATTTCATCGAAGTGGATTAAATCACTGGTTCGCATAAGAAAGCAAGAAAAGGGGAAGAATTCACAAGATCAAGAAAATGCACAAAATGCTGAGAGCAGTGAAACCGTAAGTCGTGCTATTCGCCTTGGGTTTATATCGTGTAATATATTTAATGGCTTATGTCAATATTCTTATCAACTCTGAACTCTGAAGCTATGATTATTTTGTTTGTCTTTTGTTTCTATTTCCTTCTCATATGTGCTGTGTGCACAGCTTGATAGGCGCATATGCTTTTGTTTTTTGTCTTGCTGTGAGAGATTTGGGAACATGACAAATCTTAAAGAATGAGCAAAACCGCAGAAGTGGATGGTCTACCAAATTTGGTTTGTCGGATGCCACACAAGTGCTGTTGTTGGCATGTCTTTGTTAGTTTGTCATGGGCTTGCTGCTCAACAACTCTGCTCCACTGATCAGTAGTTTCAAAAATAGAGTTTTTGTGTGTATGCCTGTGTTGTACCAACACTACAAATACTATGGGAATGGATTCTAAAAAAGTATTATGGGAATGGGGAGAAACGACAATCACATTTTGTGGTCAATATCCGTGTATTAAATGTTGTGCACTGTTATAGCAATCGTATGCTGTTATTTCCAGACTTCTGTTTTTCTGTCCCCTTACCTACAAAATAAGAGAGAAAATTAAAGAATGTTGGAATGAAGCTTTAATTGAATAATTAATGGCATGTTTATAATTTTTTATCTGTTAACTTGTCTGTCAGTAACGGATAGCTGGTTAATTTATTTAGTTATCAGGCGTCAGTATGTAAATTTGACAAAACAAAGCTTACAGCATTTGCCAACAAAAGGCTAAACTTGCACTACTGAAGAAGTTTAACCTATTTCAAAGGAGACCATACAGTTGAACCTTAAGTATGAATACGATATTTATCATAGTCTGTTGTGCACCGTTTAGGCGTTTACAATAGTGTTACATTGTAAGCATGAATTCCTTACTAGCAGCGTACTTGATTGGCTTTTATTTTTTTAGAATATTTTCTACTTGACTTATTAGTTGTTACTGCTATCATGACAACTATCATAAATGTTGCAGAGCTCTGCTCCTCTACAGCTACACAACCGAAAGCATTCTCTGGATCCTGCAGTAGAAGAACTTGCAGTGCCTAGTGAAACATCGACTGATGACACCCACATACAGATAGTTCCGAACTCCATTTCTTCAGAAAGTGCGTCACTCGATGTGCATGTTTCTCAAATTGAAGAACTTTCTAGAGAGGATGATTTGGCTGCAACAGTTATTCAGTCTGCATTTCGGGCATTCTTGGTATGCTCTCTTTGAACACTGTTGTGCTAAACAATGGATAGCATTATATATTCGTTTTGCCATGTCGAGAAAGCAATGCCACCAAATAGTGAATGTGCTCATATTCATGTTTCGGTTATTTTCAATTAAACCTGGAGATTGTCAGCTAACAGGAAGGGAAAGCGATTGTATATGTTATTAGGATAATCCAAGAAAAACAGAAAATGGGAGATTAGTGTTAGGAGGTCCTAGTTAATTCTTCAGTGATGATGAAAAGACAAATTGAAGCCATACCTTCCTGTCCTGAATTCACTTAATATTTTTTTTCGAGAAAACGCAAAATTAATAAATTATCCAGCTACATAGTTCTAGTGTATGGCAAAGCATTCGTTGAAGAAGCTATTGCTTTCTTAATATGTGAACTCATGATTTCAAGCATCCACAATAGTTCTCTGGTTCTGACATTTTGATCTTTTGTGTTTCTTTTATACTTAACAGGCGCGGCGGGCTTTACGAGCGCTGAAAGGTATAGTTATGCTGCAGGCCCTTGTTAGGGGTCATATTGTGAGAAAGCAGACAGCAGAAACACTTCAGTGTATGCATGAGCTGGTAAGAGCTGAAGCTCGTGTCAGAGCAAGAGAAGTTGGTGTTGCTTTAAAAAACCAGGTGACACGGAAAAAGGTCCCTGAGCAAGATGATAGTGAGAATCATGTTCGAGAAATTGAGGTAGGTCCCCTGATACCTTATAAATAAATATACTAACCTACGCCCCTATATGCCATTCAGCTGAATAAACTACATTATAATACATATAACAAGAGCAAGTCATATATTTTTTCTATATAGGGATGAAAGGAAACAAACTGGACATCATAAAGTTTAATTTTATTACTTGCTGTATTAAATTTATTACAAGTGGTCAGTTGAAGGATGATGAGAATGAGAGTACACATGCTATCACAGTAAACACGGTTCATTGGCTGACTTGGATTGAACTTGGGTTAGGGCCAAGGAAAACGTTTTTAGAATAATAAGGGTTGACTTGCGGCGATGGAATATTCAGTTTGTGTGTCTTTCCAGCTGTATGTTCTTAGGGCCTACATGTTCCGAATGAACAGAATTTTTATTCAGCCTTTTGATACTCTGCCAATTATTCCAGCAATGATAAATTCAGGGGCATTAGACCCGTTGATCATTCACATTCTTTTGGTAATGGTTGCCGTTGATCATTCACATTGTTTTGATAATGGTTGTGTTTTCCGAGTTGGAAAATATGTTTCTCGACTAGAGATAACACTTTAAGTCTGCAACAACAAATGCAGGAGGGTTGGTGTGGTGGTACTGGTTCCGTGGAAGAAATACAAGCTAAAGTACTTAAAAGGCAGGAAGCTGCTGCGAAACGCGAGAGAGCAATGGCGTATGCATTGACGCATCAGGTAATTTGGAGGGAAGTACACCAGAATACATGAACTAGTTGAGACTTGTTAAGTGAGGCGAACTTGATGCTCTTGAATCAAATTGTTTGTTGAATATGCACGTGTGTAGTCAGGTCAGGAATAACTAATATTTTTCGTGCTTGCTCTGCTTGCTAATTTTTTAATAGTTTAGCGGAGAAGACATCTACTGTTGAATAAATATATAGTAAACCATAGGTTAATAAAACTTATCTGACTGAAACCACCGTGGCGATAAATATCAAACAGTAATCACATCTGTGTTAAATGCTTATTTTTTTCTTATTAGGGGTATTGTTTTCTCGCTTGCTGCTGCTTGTTTGTGAATATAAACAACTGGTAAGATTAAAGGCACTATCTTTTCTCTGAGGGCTAGAAATTCTGATGATAATCCAGAAAATAAAAAAGATCATACTCAATAGTCAAGACAAGGAAAATATATTCTGGTGAGGCTCGATTAAAATAGTTTATATTAACTAAATATTGACGGTACAGTTGAAAAAAGTATAGCTATATTTTGAATCATAGGCATTAGAGTTGTATAGCAAGCATACAATTTCAAATCTAGCTATACTGCAAGAAAAAGAGAACTGTGCAATAGGCTGAATAGTTCAGCTAGTTGTATCATGCCAAACTGCAGGGGACACACTTAACCAGGTATATGCTAACATATCCTGTTTTTATGAATATGACTACCTGAGAACCTCGGATCATCCATTTTTCGTTCTGTGCTCTTAACATTTTTGAATTAGCGTGGATATAAATGGCCACATGTGCCTAGTGGAAGTCCACGTATTTCTTGCCCGTGTTGTACTGAACCAAAACGTGTGTTCATGTGATCCTAGGAGAAGATTTGCCTTTTCCTTCCAGATATTTTCTCACTGTGACTTCACCTAAGTGCAATGGATGTGCTTTATTGGTTGAATAGAATGCAGCAAGGATATTACTAGTGTACTCTACAATTTAGTATGAACTGATGCACCTAGGAAACTATTGCTAGCATCTGAGAATGATCTTAATATGCATATGACGATTAGTGCTCATGCTGAAAATTACGTACTATTTTTGTAATACTGTATCTGTTAACCTCTCTGAAGTTGGTAAGGTCTATTTTTCTCTTGGTCAGAGGCAAGCTGGTTCAAGGCAACAGAAATCTACAAATCTTCAAGTACTCGAACTTGATGACAACCACTGGGGTTCAAACTGGGTAGAGAGATGGGTGGCTGCACGTCCATGGGAGAACAGGTTACTTGACAATAATACAAAAGAGAGCATGCCGATGTGTGATGGTAATCAGCATGGGGAAGGAAAGTCTCAGGTCATACCAAAGGTCAAAGCGCCAACTTCAAATACTTCTCCAAATGTCCCGAACAAGAAGAAAGGTGTAAACCACAAGAAGTCATATTCTGATGTAAATTTTACTTCATTTGGGCGATCATCAAGTATGCTGCCTTCCACTTCTTTGGGATCATCCAAACAGAAGTCGAAGTTGGTAGATGAGGGTTTTGAGGAAGTCAGTTCTCAGCACATAGATATAGGTCTCAACCAGAAAGAAAGGCGTGTGCAGCTGAACACATCAGCCAAGAAGCGGCTATCCCTGCCAAACAACGGTAAAGCACACAATGGCACAACTCATCCCACCTTTATATTTTTTAGCATAAATTTTTGAATCGTGGAATGATTCCTCATCTTGTATAGCTGTATCGACGATCATTCAGATAACTGTTGCACACCATTCCATTTGTCCAAAAGAACCAATTGGCATCATGTACTACAGAATAGTTAATACCAAGATTGCATGCAACAATATTTTCTTTATTGCACCACTAATGTAGGGCTGAAATTCTGTAAAAAAAATAGATCTGTATTCCAATGAAAAACCTTCTGATATGCTTACCTAATTGTTTTTTCTACAACAATTTGATATGATCAGCTAGCTTCTTTGCCTTCTGTCATTTCTTCCTCACTGTTATTGATGTATGTCTATGCTATGTGCCATTCTGGAAACTGAAATTATGTGCATCGTTTTTTCTTTCTGCCACTAATTTCCACGAAATCATTAGTTCATCACTCCATAATCCAGCAAGTGTTGTTGTTTCTAACAGTTGGCGGGGGAGGAGCGATGGGAACAAACAGCAAAAAATCGATGAACCGATCTGCCAGTGATAAGTCCGCCCCGAAACCACGGGCAAGCGGCGAGCGGTCCTAACCAAGCCCTGAATCAGGTTGAGTCACAGGCCTGATTGCACATACCGTTCCCAATCTGACTAGGGCAAATCTGCTCTGTTCCTGGTGCTGCGCTTCTCCAGCTGTGCAGGCTACATCTCCGTACATAGTTTTTTTGTTGGAAAAGTTTGTGCATCTAGGTTGACGGCGTGTGTCTATATTCCCATGGTGCGAGGTTCCGGTATATGCTATCTTTGTTGGTGTTATGGTTGTCGCTGAATTTGCTTGTGTTTTGCCCTCTTGTATGGTGTTCTAACTGCTGAAAGGAGTATTTGTGTTGTTGTGATGACAAACACGTGTGCTCCTTTTTCATTTTATTTTTGCTCATTACTGCGTCGATCTGATCAACTGTCATTACCAATGTATATTAAAAGATGCAAAGTTTTCGAGATCGGTGTATTTCTAGAACTGGAGCTGTGTGGTAGAGGCCATCCATACATATCCCTTGTACACGTAAGTAATATAAGTGTTTGGTAGTTTGTGAGAAAAACTGATGTAGTGCTACACTTTATGATTGAGCTCTCCTTTATCAGTGTGTGTGGAAGTTTCTTGTGAATCCTACTTTTACAGAGCACCAGTCTCTGCTTCGACTGTTGCATCTTTGGGGGTACAATCATGCAGGTTAAAAGCTGCAACTTTTCATAGATTTGTGTATGATTGAAAGGTGAAGATAAACTTGCATTTCCTTTACTTTTTTACATCGGCAAATTTCTTTTAAGATTAGAAAAACCAATGGATAGCTATCAAGCGGACACTCGTGCCTAGAGCTAATGTGCTTAATTAGTGTTTCTAATGCATAGTAACAGCTTGATGGCCCTGCACGATGTAGCTGGAGGTTATTTAGAGATTAGCTTCTAAAAATGAAGATGCATCTTATTGACAAGGGTAGTACACTAGTACTGTTACTTATTTTAAGCATAATGTCATAATTTCGGATTCTCCTCCAGTTTCTCCTGTCGTCCTCAAATACATCTTTGCAGTATGGAGGCTAAGTCGGGCTCTTCTCCTACCAATATCGAATAGAGCATTAAGAACAAGATCTTCATGAAAACCTGCTTGATTTAGATCAGAGAAATCATACAGATTTTATGAAACCATGTGCGATGGCTTGAATCCATAATCAATTCTACTTTCGATAGGACCTTCTGACAACTAAATCTAATTTTTCATTATTTGACTATCCATAATACCGCGAAAGGAAACCCTAGAGGATTAGTGACCTTGAGTTTCTTGCCACTTGGTCACGTGGTGGAAGATCCTCGGTTTGATGTCGCGAATCCAACTACGTGTGGTATGACCGGTCGGCTTTTTGTGTGGACAAGTGCCCGACGACAAGCCCCCCCCCCCCCCCCTTTTTTACATTAGTCCCCCTTTGTGGACAAATCCTCCATTTGATGAATAGATTTGGGAAATGTCAACCCTCCCCCCTTTTACAGCAGCCCTTCAGCAAATACAAAAAAAACAAGGGTATTTGCACAACTGTCGTGGTGGGATCACGGCAGATGCCATGGGTATGGCTTAGTTGGGGCCGAATGGTCGTTGGGGGAATCCGGGGAGGGTTTATGCACTCAAGACGTGCACAAGCTAGAACATGCAAGAAACCACAAGAACATGAACAAGAAGCCAAGAAAGCAAAGAACACAAAAGACACCACGATGTACCCAGGTTCGGGGCCTTCGTGAGGAAGTAAAACCCCTACTCCTGTCTTTCCTCTCTCAATATATCAGTGTAGTTCTCAGGTACAAGGTGCTCCTCGAGCTGTATGATGCTCCCAAAGTGAGAGCTCTAGACGGAAGATGAAACTATGAAGGGGGAAATGAGCTAGGGTTTTCGCCGTCCTCCTCCCTGGAGGTAGAGATGCCGCAAATATACACAGGCCGAAGTACATTTTTACCCCTGCCTACAACTGACAATGGCATGGCCAAAAGGTAGAAGACAAGCCTCTGCCTCCTGCCAGCTCAACGGCCGGACTGTCAGGCCAGCCAGGCCTAGCTTTCCTCTTCCGGTCATACTTCAGTAGCCTGCCGAGGTCTAGCCTGTAGACCTTTCCCGAAATAGCCGAGTCAGCTCCTAGGCCCCCGAGCTTCCGGGAAACCCGTGGACGGACCTCGCCGTCCTCTGAAGCCTCGGGCTACGAGCTCTGCGGCGCCCGTGACCTCTCTGACATGCCTCGATCCTTGCTGCCAACCTCGGATAACACTCCTGATCCTATACCTCGGTAGAGAATACCTTATTCCTGTGGTAGCTAGCTGACTGCCCCGAGGTTAATACCTCGGAGGATATACCTCGGACGTACACCTTACGTCGGATGACGCCTCCTGCGTCCTTGCTCAATCGCTACCTCGGACAGCTTACTATCTTTACCTTACATGTTTTTACCTCATCATTACCCTACCCGGGGGTAACCCCCCGACAACAACTCTGATGCAAATTGTTGAGGAAGTCACGACATAGTCACAAAACACTAAGACATTGGTGTAGACACGCCTTAATAAACCAGGAAACTATGTGGGTTGTATGGCAATCTCTACTATATAATATGTTTTCAGGTGATGGTCCGTTTTTCACTTTCCGGTTTTACCCTTACATTGCTAGGATAATTACATGGTATGCCACCGCCAAGTCGTGTGATCTGCCTGATCTACGCCGCAGGAAGAACTCCGTACTTGGAGTGGTGAATCGAATCGGTCCATCTACGCGCCTGCGCCTGCGCCACCTACCGTCGCACCTCCTCGGCGGCCGCCGGGTCCCCCGCGCCGCCGACTCCGACGAGATGCACCAGGTGCCCGTGGGCCGTGGTCTTCCCGTCCCGCCTGGCGAGGAGTAGACGTCTGGTTGTACGAGGTCGCCATAGCCTCCATCTTCAGGTCGGGCGACAGGTTCCCTCGCCCACCGCCTGTCGGTGCCCGTGTTCTTGCCATCGCGCCTTGCCAGGAGTGGGTCGCTGGTTGCACGAGAGCGCCATCGCCCCTATCTGGAGGTCGGGGGAGACGACCGCCATGGCCCCTATCTGCAGGTCGGGCGAGACGACCTCCATGGCCCCTGTGTGCAGATCGGCGAGACGGCCTCCATGGCCCCTGTCTGCAGGTTGCGCGATACGAGGAGCCGGGGCATAGCGCCCGCGAATCATCCTTCTCCCCTCCCATCTGCCTGGAAGGCGCGTGCGTAGGCCGCGGTGGAGCACACAGATCTGATACGAGTTAGCTGGGCGGTGTAGATGCAGGAGGCGGCAATGACCTGCAGATAATCTGGACAACCTCGACACTGGAGCAAGCTGTGTGTGCACTACTGTGTGAAACACGAATTTCATCCATGGTTCGTTTGCTTCCCGTGGATGGATACTTGTAGATTCAGCAAACCACCAGTAAACTAAAGTGGATTCAGCTGGTGATGATGCAGTCTGAACTTCACAATTGCCACCGTGATGCTTCGAGCAATTAAATTGCAGTGTTGTACGTGATGTCCAGTGTGAGGATCCTGTCAATATAGTACTGCTGGTTGGTTAAAGATAATGATCGAGGCACATCGAGTTCTGCTTCTGCATCTGTTTTGCTGTCTTGGGATTCAGTAAACGACTCGTAAAAAAATACTAGGCTGAGTTGGAGCGTGCAGGTCCAAAACTAGCGAAACAATTTGTCACTGTGTTGCCATTGGCTGGTTCCTTCGGCTGGTAAATTTTTGTTATTACTCAGCATTGGTGTGACCTTGGGTGTCTCATTCTTGGAAGCTCTCGGCTGAATGTTTGACGAACTGATCTGAAGCGTGGACATGAAGGATTGGCATATGGTACGGAAGGTAATGCTTGTTTTGTATGTACTTGACAAATAGAGTTAAAACTTTGAGCTTGTATCTCAGATTTGATAAAAGCATGCAATATGTGTAAAGGAATTGATTTGGACCTTTGGTTATTCAACACCTGGTTCTGCTTATAATAGAAAATCTTCTCACTTTGTGTCACTAATAACTTCAGTACCTCTCAATGTAATGCCGTATGCATGTTCCAAAAAAATTCTGTCTCCGCATCCCCATTCATGTACGCATGTGTGGGAAGGCTGGATCTGGCCAATACTTAAAAAAAATTGAGTGCAAATGTTCTGGCAGTGTTCGTGTATCCTTTGTTGGTTCATCTATGGGTAATTTGTAGAGAGAGTTTGGTGCAAGTTCTAATTGTAGAGACGACTGGAGGCAGCTACAAGGCCTCAAATCTCTGATTAATTCGCTGCTTCATAATTTTCTCACGTTGACTAATTGGCTGACCTAAACAATTAATGAGTGTTCTACTAAATAATTTTCATCTCTACTCAGTCTCTTCTTGTAGTTTTACTATATCAGATATACTAAGTTCAGGGTCTCATGCAGATTGACTGTTTAACATGCATATACCGGATCTAGGATCCTCAATGGTGAACTGCAATTTCATTCTACCTTCACTCAGACCATGATTTCAAGTTTGGTTGCTACTTAAATTTGCATACCATGACACTAGGTCATACTTGCATTGCTGATTTCTCTTTACCGATCCGTATATCGGATTTGTTATCTTGCACTTCTATGAGATGAGGAATGGTTATTTCATCAGCCCGTAGCAACGCACGGACATTTTGCTAGTATATATTAGGTTTGACGGTTGTCGGCCTAGCCGCCTAGGTGTTCTATGGACATGCCCCATATTCATTTTTCTAACAGTGCATTTTATCAATATCATACCAATTCATACCAATTTTATTACGATCTCTCATATGTGTGCAAGATTGTGGGCTAAGCTCTTCATGTGGCCTATTTCCCTAAGATTGATCACAACCACATTTGCTTGTTGCAACTTACGTCTGACAAAACAAAAAAGAACTCCAGAAGCGTGTCATTTGTTGACGTAACCTTGGACTCCGCTTCCATAGTTTGATAAGGATAAAGGATACTAAATGAACGGAACTACTACACGTACGCCACAACCTTGTCCGATGTTTGTACGATGCCTAATCTGACGGATCACTACGGTTTGTTGCCACTTACCAACGAACTGATGAGCTGCACACGAAAATCGTACGTGCGTTTTCTATGCCGGATAAGAAAGCATTAATTAGCCAAATGGCATAATGGGAAGTTGTTGGTTTCAAAAAACTTGATTATCATGATCTACCGCTATAGCAAACATAGACTAAGAGTTTCATGTATATGCAGAGTAAGCGATACTATATCTCCTTGTACCCTTCTGTCTAGGTAGCCTTGTCAATTCACCTAAATAATTGCATGTCCCAAGTACAACCTCCTTTAGACCACTATATGTACAATGGCTCGAGACTCCTTCACTTTTAAAGTTCCCTATTTGTAGTTTCAGCCGTGCTTACCTCTTCTCAGAACTCTTGCTATACCGCGATTTTTTTGTTGTTTTCATCTTTAGCCATAGGTAGTATCGTCCCGGGCTTGATAAATATTTGGTTGATGACTTGAGTGAACTGGATCTTACTCCATAGACAAGGAGGTCATTACAAACCTAGGGTCCTTTTTACATGTGGTGGGGTCTGTATTGTGATATTTTACTTTCTGAAGGACCCTTATGTAAAATGTACTGATACCGCCATTATGAATGACAATATCTAAAAAATAAATATTTTTTGAAACATTAATTCAGAAAATAGCGCGCGTTTTCCAGATTTTTGGAAAATAGCGCGGCGAACCAGATGGTTTCGGCATCGGCGGGGCCGAAAGCCAGGTTTCGGCATCGGCGGGGCCGAAAGCCAGGCTTCGTCAGGGCCACAGCCGACAGTGCATGCCGCAGACCGCAATGGCAGGCATGGCCCACGCCTTTCGGCACGAGCACTGCCGAAAGCAGGGTTTCGGCACGGGCGATGCCGAAACCTGCTGGATAAGCAGGCCGCGCCCGTCTCTCTTCATCTTCCTCCGCTCAACTCCTTCTCTCCCTCTGTTCTTTCTCTATGGTTCGAAAATAGCACCGAATCCTACCCAGAAAAAAATCCCCACAAGCTCACAGATTCAAGAACAGAGGGAGAGAGACATTGTACCATACCCCACCGCCGCCCGATACGCAGGAGACGCAGGAGGATGAGCCGTTTCGAGGCCGAGGGATGCGTGACCACCGCGCTCCAGCACGCTTGTCACCTACCGGGTCTCGACCGCGGAGGCAGCCGCGCACTCGTGCTCACAGAGATGACTGATACTACTATCTATGTATGAGAACTGTTTCCATTCACGGGACCTTATTTATATGTATGAGACATCTACGTATCGTTCGATGTAATACTATGTATGACACATATTTCTATCTACCTACATTTGATTCAGACATTAATTTAGATTAATAATAGATAGATCTTGTCTGTTACAACGGGAAATTAAGATACATCGGCATTCTGAAATTAACTACTAATACTGAAATTAAATATTACACCTAACTACATGAAGTCATCTACCGTCGACGCAGCCTCCAACATCAGTCTTGCTCTTCGACGATGCAACACTCTTGCTCCTGGAGGATGAAGCAATCTTGCTCCTTGAAGACGGTGCAACACTCTTACCCTTCGCCGATGCATCACTCTTGCCTTTCGACGATAATGCGCCACTCGGCATGAAGGTATCGTCTTCGTCCTCGCTCTTGTCTATCCACGTACGTGGATTTTTTGCAAACCACATACGGTCTGCTTCATTCCTAAATTTTCCACTAACAACTTTCTTGTCGTACCTATCAAGCAACCTGAGAAGTTCTTGCCGTATTTCCTGTGGGTACCTGTTTGGCCAGCTATGTCGTCGTAATGCCGCTCCAACCTCAGTGAGAAGACTGTCACTACTGATGAGCTCCTCCCATGGAACTTCCTTACCGTCTACCCTCAACTCGACCGCACACAACAAGAGACGCTCGGACATATCTCTTACCCAACTACGATCCATGGGCCAACCTGGGGTAGGAATCGACATTTTCTAGTGTATACACTGGACTGCTTAGGGAGCTTAGTGAGGAGGGGATTTTATAGGAAGGGAAGGGAAGAAATGGCGGGAAACGGTGGCGGGAGAACAGGGCACGCGAGAGCACCGGTGGCGGGAAAATAATGGCGGGAGTAGCGGTGGCAGGAAAATAATGGCGGGAGAACAGGGCACGCGAGAGCACCGGTGGCGGGAAAATAATGGCGGGAGTAGCGGTGGCGGGAAATATGAGCCTCAATATATGGGCTAACACTCGGGGAAAACAAAAAAAACTGTAAAATGTGACTTTCGGCACGGCCAGAGCCGAAACATGGCTGTCGGCCCCGCCGTTACGCGAAAGGCTGAATCGCATGCAAACCAGCAGGGTTTCGGCGCTGGTCGTACCGAAACAGCCTTGTTTCGGCGTTACCCATGCCGAAACCTGGTTTCGGCGTTGCCCATGTCGAAACCATCTGGTTTCAGCCCGGCCATTGCCGACGTCGCGCTATTTTCCAAAAATCTAGAAAACGCGCGCTATTTTCCGAATTAATGTTTAAAAAAATATTATTTAATTTTTTTCCAATATCTAGGCCCTTTGAGACCTCTCCCGGTTAAAAAAAAAACATTACAAACCACATGCATCTAACTCACATGATTGGAATGAGCGGCATCTGGAAAGTATGTCGAACTGGATTGGTTCTTTGCACGACTAATCATCCCATTCCCCATGGTATCTATGACATGGTGCACTGTCCCAATTCTTCTCCCCGGTGAACAAGGGCTAGACACGAGTTCTCCATGAAGCACTACACATCTCTGGTTCGCCAAGCTAGTTCGTTCCCCAAGTGTTCCCGAAAAACGGAATGATTAGGGTCCTGGGATGGTAGCGAGGGATCGTCAACAAACCTTCGCTATTCGTTGAAACATAGTATGCTTCTGATGCAGAACTACGTAGATGAATCTACGAACTGCTTTTCTATTAAACCATCTCTAATAGCTTACATATTTTAGGGTTTAAGTACTTTTTAGGACTTTGAGTACAAAAAACCTTACTCCAACAGCTGTAATTGATGTAAATTTTGTCCAAATTTATAGAATAATAATATTTGTTGGTTCAGCTAGACAAAATTTAGCGATGAATTTTTTAACTATCACAGACGAATCTACGAACCGCTATTCTCTTAAACCATCTCTAATAGCTTCCATATTTTAGGGTTTAACTACTTTTTAGGACACTTGAGACCAAAAAAACCTTACTCCAATAGATGTATTTGATATAAATTTTGTCCAAATTTAATTAGTGCAGTACAAAAAAACATCTTGTTCTGCAAAATACAACACTCGGGCTGCTGCTATATGAAAAAAGGGCAACGTGAGCACGCCAACTGCTAATTGAAAATTTCATGTTGCCCTCCCGCCTCTTCTCTGGTTAATGCGCTGCCTCCTCTGCCATTGGTTTGGCGTCGAACTGGCCGCTCCATCACAACTCTTACTGATTACGCCGTGAATTTACCAACTTTGCTCGAAGGCACAGTAGGGATTCAATCTTGAGGGTTGTGTTGCTCTTCCTCCCCCCCCCCCCCCCCCCCACACCCCCACCATCGCTTCTTGGTTGTCCATAGATTCGGTCGACGAGCCACCCAAGAAACCCTCCTCTCCTCCCCTCCTCACCGTGCCTCCTCCTTCCCTACAAGCACACACACGCGCATGAGCGGTGCATGCAAGCTCTGCCTCCGGATGCACTTTGACCAACCCCTGTCTCGCTAAGACTCATTTGGCTCCAAGCACCAAGCGCAGGGCTCGCCTCGTTCGGAGATTAAGAAATTAGAAGTTGTTACTTTTGCATTATATGGTTATGAATCTGTACCTGATCATGTATGTATGATCGACTAATTTTATTCTGACAAGCATGTCATGTATCGATCACCGCGATAGTACCTTTGAGAGCAGAAAAGCGCGCCATCCCCTTCTAGTGTGTTTATCCATATTGCATGGAAATTAGTTATTCCATTAGGCTTCAACTTTTTTTTAGGGGACTTCAACTTTTTATGTGGCTAGTCTCTTACAATATAGTAATAGCCAGGGGCAAATTTGAAAAGGGGAATAAAATAAATATGAGGAATGTGTTTTCTGTTCTAAAATGAACTTGGTTCGTTGGTTTCACCCACGCAAGCTCGATAAAAATATTTCATTACTTTAATGAAACATGGGAGCGATCCCTATTTTTTATAAGGATGCATAATATACGAGGTTACCTTGAAGCTGTTTGAAAGTGAAAGCGATGTATGATGATATTGACGTTTGGTTACTTTTATCCATTGCGTGAATGCGTGCATATTGCTTAATGGTCGAGTGAAGTTTGTTGTGTCTTACTCATGAGTTGAGAACAAGATTCCACTATGACTAATTCCTACAGCACATCATGTTTGTTAGACATGAACTTCAGTTGAACATTTTATTCTGTTGTCTATTATAGGGATGACTTAGTGAACTAAATCTCACCGTAGGGTAACTCCATCAACTCTGCTCCGGAAAAGAGAAAGGAGACTGAGACAGGGAGACTTTTTTTCTGGGCACCGGTTTTTCCAACGAAAGCCTGATTTCGCATGTAACGGACACCCACCTTTAACTGAAAAGAGCTTCTTATCTTGACGCTATACATTCAGTTCAGTCAGTCCCAGAGACTTATCCTTCATAAAAAGGTAATCACCCATATCGGACTTTTCTTCACCTGGCCTCGCGGATTTAATACCGAAAGACTTCTCTTCGCATACCGACCTGCTAATTCGGGATTTGCTATTCTCAATGACTGGTGGATGTCTCACTCGTGCGCGCAGTAATAGATGGTTAGATATATAGATGTTAAAGTACACTTCGATCAAAGAAGTGAGAACTTACCCATGCAGGTGTTATCTGTTATGTGTTCCTCTCTGTCCTAGGCCCTAGTACATTGACTTCAATAATTTTATCTACCAAACACAACCGTACTAACTTGCTCTCAACCACCTTTTGCCCTACATATATGTGCATACAAGGCGAGTCTCACCTCAAATTTGACATTTTTGTATCGTAGTTCTAGTCTAGTTTTGAATTAGTGCGATCTTGCTCTATAGATAAAGATATGATGATTATGAAAAATAGGCACAAAAATGCACTGCAGCAGATCAAACCATCTGTGGTCTCTACGTGAATGCTTGGATGCCTTGGAATGGGCGGCATTGGGACTTGGGAAAATACGTAAAGTTCAGCTTGTTCAACGTGCGAGTGCGACCAAACCATCTGTGGTCTCTACGTGATTGTAGCCTGACCAATCCTTTGTATACACTATACACGCACATATCAAATTAGCCAGACGCTGATCTGAGGTTGCAATTGTTCCATATGTCGGATGCTTCATATATACAACAACTGCACGGATGAGTGAACAGAGAATTGAAGGACACGAGACCAAAGGGCTACTGCAATTTACATGAGTGCACAAAACTAAACTTCAAGTCCGACAGTTTAGTAAAGATGGATGGGTAGATTTTCATATATTTGTCGCTGCCTCATTCCTGCATCGATCTGATCTGTGGCTCATCGCCCATGTCTATCAACAGATGCATATGTTTCGAGATTGGTGTATTCCTAGAACTTGTGTGCTGCTATGTGGTTAGAGAGTTAGAGGTCACCCATACACATTCCTTGGTCAGGTAATAAGTTGGTAATTTAGCAGAATGTGTCTGGTAATTATGAGAAAAAAAATCTGCTGCAGTGCTGCTCACTATGATTGAGCTCTCATTTATCAGCTGTAGAGTGTGCGCAAGTTTCTTGTGAATACTAGTTTTGCAGACCACCAGCCTCTGCTTGTACCGTTGCATCTTTGAGTGTAAAATCATGCAGGTCTCAAAAGCTGCAACTTTTTTCAGATCTGTGTATGATTGGAATAAGAAGATAAACTTGCATTTCTTTTGCTCGCATCACATGGTCTGCCACTATCTCCGCGTTTTACTGTACTACATATGTAAACTTCTTGTAAGGTCAGAAAACACAAAGCAATGCAGCAATGCTCACAACGTAATGAATTTATGCTTCAAATGCAATGGCAGCAAATTTTGGAACATACGCAAGGTAGTACTAGTTGTTTCTCAATATATTGCGATGGATTTTGGTCAAAATGCAAAGTAGCATCTATTAAGAAAAGCATATTCTTTTGTTTGTACAATGTACAACAGCTCAACAAATACTCCGTACAATAGAGATGTAAGTAAATTATAATCTAAATCTTTACTATACAATTTCCTTTCAGATTGCGTGCAGCTACAAACTGAGCCTCATTATTACAGGCAACTGCCTGCCATAGCATTTTCTCGAACAAGAGATGAAATAGTTGAACAATCAGCACATAACCTTTTGGCTGGGATGACGCTAGATGTTGGAGAATATCCAACAACATTGAAAGAAGTTCTGAACCAAAAAAGAACTTTTCAAGCTTGCACAAGGCAAACCAAATGCTACTCCCTCCGTTCAGAAAAGGATGTCACAAAAATGGTCTATCTATAGTTCATTTTTGTGACATCCTTTTCCGAACGGAGGGAGTAGAACCTTAAAGAAGAATTATACTATAAAGATGTCACCCCCAATGGCAACAAGAATGATAAAGCAAAGAGGTGAAGCTCACTAGAACACTCCTGTTGAAGAAAAACTTGAGAACAAAAAACTGCAAGAAAAACTACAGGACTTAGAGAGAGAAAATTTACTATCTACATGCTTTCTGCAAAAAAATCGCATTCACGAACAATGCTATGGAGTTCTATAAAAGTTCAATTTCCTACAAGACGAAATTCCTAAAGAATCATGTCCTGAATAAGATGGCACTAACATTGGCGAAAAGATGGCACTTCTTAACAGGCAATTAATTACATTTTTCATGCATGATTATTACAGACTGCCCGGGTAACAGATGGCAGGAACCTGTGCCTTGTGCCGTCCGAGGTTAATTCTTCTACCACTGTATTCTAGCTCCTGACGGTACATTGTGCAGCCCAACTGAAGAAACATGGCACTGCTCACACGTACTGAATTTATGCTTGAAATGGTAACGGCAGCAAATTTTGGAACATATCCAAGCTAGTACTAGTTGTTATTCAGCGTCCTGTGAAATTTTGGAACATATCCCTGCTTTTGCTACAGCTGATAGGCAATTATCAATCTCACAGCAGATAAGTCAGGTTTCCTATTTTCTTTTCTACAACAACCATACCTGTACTTCTGGTATATATGCACATGGTTCTTGTGAAATTTCCTGGCCAGTTGTGCGGACGCCTAGAGATGATATGATTCAGTGGTAACCAACAATTACCTTGATATATGTATGTCTCCATACAATCGAAATAAGTGTAATTATTTTCCAGATGAACATATGTAATTTATAACAGCGGTTTAGATTTTGTTAACATCTGAAACGATCTGCATAAGAAAATGTGAGCTTGTCCATTTTTTTTCACTGTTTGGTGATGGTAAGTCATAAATGTGCTCCAAAACTCCCCTGGCTGAAGAGAAGAGCTGTCAAGCACAAGTATGTAAAGAAGATACAGCTGAATCTGACTAGAATTATAAGCTGGGAAAGCTGAACTTCCCTTCATTAGGTATTAATGTAGCATCTTGTTACATTAGAAACTTACATAGACTAAGGCACAAATTCAACAAGTTCTTCAAAAAAGCATATATACACACTGCCGACTGTAACGATGCAATGGGACAAACTCGTGAGACCTGCAGCATCCATTACTTCCCCTGGAGAAAACATAATTGCCAACCAGTAAGCAGCATGGTTAAAATAATTTGTTAACAAGATGTCTGTGCAAAGTCATAAAATATAGCAGATAGCATATTCTTGGATATATCTCCTAGGATTACCAATGCAACAAACTAAATCCTTGAGCCTTTTGATTTGAATGCTACTAATGTTTTGCTTTCAGCTTACCAACTCTGAAACACCTAAACCAAGGAAGAACCGTAGGCATGGCCAAATAGGCACAATCAGGTAATATAAACAGCAATAACAACAGCCTATCAACATCTGGATATCATTTTCAACACAAAAGGGATAGTCATTTTGCCTTGCGACATCATCATTTCAGTTGCTGCGTGTGTTATTGACATGCATGAGACCCTATAGCCACACTATTTTGTGGGTGCATGCTGCACATGTTGGCAGCCAAATGATTTTTTATACAAAAAAACAATCAACCAATATCTCGCAAATTATGCAGAAGATGCCCTTACCTGTTGAACCATTCCAGCACCTCAGCACATGAAACCGACAATCATTCTATGTATCGTGCAAGATTTCAACTCCATCGCATCCACCAGGAATGACTACGCCTAGAAGCATAAGCAGTCGGGCAATTAATGAAAGCTATGAGGAAAATATATGGATGCAATAGTGAGTCAGTCACATAGATGAACTCTCTTTTTATAGATGTTTTATAACCCACTTTTGATACTAACATAGATAAACAAAATCACTTCTGTTTTAAAATGCCAATACCGTTCCTGAAAATGGTTAATTTAACTACTTCACAATGAAAGGTTTAGCTGATAAGGTACAAAAAGACCTTTAAGAATTTTTCGGACGTATCAAGCAGACAAATTGAAACGAGCCTAAACTAATAAATTCTAGCAACAAAACTGATTTTTGGTGTTAAGCTTTAAATAAAATCAAGCCTACTACAGTTGATAAATTCAATTTATTTCTGTGTGGTGCAAGATTGCAGCAGTGGTCTTCAACAAGTGATGAACAACCTATTACTCCCTCTGTTCCAAATTAATTGACTTGGTTTTATCCAAATATGCATGTATCTATACTTGTTTAATATCTAGATACATCCATGTGTAACAAAATGTGTGTCAATTAAATCCGAACGGAGGGAGTATTTCAGAAGGTATAAATTCAAGGAAAGTAGTTATTATGGAGATAACATTAGTAGCATGATCAAAACAGATACTACTTGATAAAAGAATATAACTAGCTTTGAGGTTCCAAACACACCAACTGAGTTACTCATTTGACATTTGATTTGGTACCTCTGAAGAGTGAAAACATAAAAAAAATCCAGCTACAAGTTTGCCAACCTAGTAAAGGAACAATTTCTAACTAAGTTTAAGTTGTTAGTGGACACTTGGGAAGCACAACAAGGTATTCCATCAACCATGTATAGAACATCACTAGATCTGGTTACTAATTACTACCACAATACAAGGACTAAAGAGCAGCAATCACCTGGTGCATAAAAACTTGTGAAAGGATGACAGATCAAGGGAAAATGGCTTTCATGAAGTTTTCTGAATTGCATCGACATAAGTTGAATCATGTAGACACCGGCGTCCACATAAACAAAAATTGCACCATTATCCTCATCATACCCCAGTATTTCCATCCTACTCATGTGTCGCTCAGTCTGAGGAGGGAGCCCAAGAACAGTATGCACTTCAAAGGTGTTCTGCAGCAACCATGTAGTACCACCATGGCATTTGATCCTCCTCTGCCACACTTCAAATCTACCGTGCGACAATACAGCGAAACCAACAACATCCTCCAACCTGATTATCTGATGTCTGAGGAAACCATCAAGACATGGAGGCCCCTTGATCACACCAAGACTCTGCCTATCCAAATCAAACTCAACTATGTCATCTGTGAAATGATCCAAATCCAAAGCATTTGTGTGCCGACTCACACTCTTAGACGACCAATAAAGGACGTTACTGATAAGGACTCCAGGATTACTACCAGCAAGCTTAGATCGATCCGTTGTTGAGATAAGATTGCCCCATTCGCCAGTCTCCGATGAGTATACACAAGCGATGGGTGAAGTATCGTCTTCGTCGTCAGAGTCAGATTCGTATCCGTCTCTGTCTCTGCAGAGGGACATCAAGACGACCTTGAAGGGGCTCGAGTGGCAGCTGCCGTGCACGTGGCCCTGGTCCACGGCAGCGCAAAGCACAGCCCCATAGATGTAAAACCCTTTGAACACCGGTGGAACGGCGAGACGGTGGTGTTCGCCGGTGAGGGGGTCGCACACAATGACCTTATGCCGCCTCTCATCCAAGAGGAGGACACGACCATGGCGGCACCCGAGCAGCTTCCTCGTGCGGCTGCCGGTTTGACGTCGCAGGCCGAAGCGCTTTCGAGGAATGCGGTCTGGAGGGTCTAAGACGGATCTGAACTTGATATTGCCGACGCGAGGCACGAAGACGCCGAGGAGAGGCGGCTTCCCATGGTGGGCGCGGAAGCGGCGGAGGAACCGAGGGTTGGTAACCAGGCCTCGCCAGTGGTTGCAAACGACGGAGGCGCGCAGGAGGGAGGATGGCTGCGGGGGGAGGCGGAGGAGGATCTCCCAGAGCATGTCCTCGTTGAGCGGCGGGGATTCGGCCGCCTCCGGCGATTTGCCGCGGCAGCGGCGGCGGATGTGGCGGGGCATTCCAATGCCATCCTCCTCGCTCGGGTGGATTTGGGGATGGAGGCGCGGGCTGCGACGGCGGGTCATCACCTCGCCGGCGAGACCTAGGAGACACCGTGTGGAAGGGAAGGATGCGTCGGGTTTGTTCGAGGGGAACGAGTGCAGACTTGCAGTCTTTTTTTTTTGAGCCTCTCTGGGATTATAAGTTGTAGTACCTGTTCGGACACACAGGACGCACACCACACACACGCACACCACACCTATGTGTCTAAACTAGACCTACACCCTATAACCCAGCACTACGTCCTGAGAGACTTAGCCGAAGACCAGTGCTTCGATGACCGACGGGCACGTCGATCTCGCCTGTGGCACATAGACGTGAGGCAAAGCAGACTTCTTTTATTGCACTGCTCCTAATGAACAGCGTGCTACAGTGCTCTATGAACAGTGTAGCTGCGGCACAGTGTTCATGAACAGTACCGTCTTAGTGAGACACCTGGAAAATCGCTCCCTAGTGGAGTCGATCCCGGGCAGGCGGGCGGGCTGCACACCGGCAGGCCACACCAAGCGCAGTCCTCGCAGACTTGCAGTCTGCAGTGACGGTGAAGAAGGGATGTGGATTTCTGACTACGGACCTAGTTTTTATTTTTTTTAAACTAGTGGTCATGTACGTGCAACGCAGGTCTCATAATTTATTATAATATAAACACGTCTTTCAATCTATATTTGTTTAATTGAGTTATTTTACCAGGCCAGTTAAATTTGTTTCATGATACAAAATTTAAATCGGACGAAATATATCCCATGAAGTACTCCATTGTCTCAATCCAGTTAGCAATGGTAATATAGGAAGAGGGTGTTGTTTTTGGGATTATTGATATAATTTATCTTTTGATCGCTTGTGAAATATATGTGAAGTATACAGAAAAGAGCATAATAACCTGTCAAAATAAATAATATAATCAATTATGATTAATTGAATGAAAAATACTCAGACCATGTATATAGTTTTTATTTGTTCCCCTTTGTAATAGCAGAAGAGAGGAAATAAAAATAAGGCACATACCATATTTTTATTTCATGCTTGAGATTACAAATATGTGCATAAGATCCTTTAGCCCGCACGCAAAAATCAGCATTCCGGACAGAAAAGTCACAACTGAACAAATCCCTGATATAAATAAACTGTAGATGCAAACCCAAAATATAAAGAAACAATGCAGTACTATTTAGAGGGCTTCCCAGATAAATTGCATTGAGAATTTTAAATAAGCCATTAAGGCTAATTTAGAGCGCGCAATAAGCAAGGAATTAACAAATATTGCCTCGTTAGATACGAATGTGTTAGCTATAGTAGATCCTAATACACCTACCAATAGAAAAATTGAAGAAATCACAACAATACCTCTACGCAGACTTAACCTGCGAGTTGAAAACGTGATTAATATGTTGCTGACATCCATGAACCATCTTAATAAGGAAGTGAAACGCAAGACCCAAACCAGCAGCACGATAGCTTCTAGATTCCCCGAGGGCAGGTGAAGACCGTGAAGTTATATCTAGAGCAGAGAACTTATACACATTTTTTTTTTTGAATTGGAATGATGACATTCCGTCAAACCTGGACGGTAGAATCACCGTACAACGCCCTGCTTACAGAGTCAGGGACATGGTCCTCCCACACCTGGTGGTAATTGGATGCACCAGCCAGCCCTATAGCAGCTAATTCATGTGCAGGCTTGTTACACGCACGGGGAACATGAACAACTTATAGTCGCTGAACTCAGTAGAGAGCAGGAACTTCGCATCCATGAAGAGCGCACCCAGAGCAGATAGATCATATTCTGATGAGGTGATAGCCTTTTGCAAAACTTGACAGTCAGTCGCAATGATGATACGGCCACATCCCATTCTTACAGCCAAATTAATTGCCTTCAGGATTGCTATGGTTTCAGCATGCAGAGCTTCAGAAACGGACATGGCAGCACCAGCTTCGGCAACAATGAAGTCTCCCTCGCTATCACGGGCCACCACACCCCAACCACCTTGTCTGGTTCCCTCTACGAATGCTCCATCCGTATTGAACATGATCCAATCAGTAGGCGGCGATTGCCAACTTTGGACACGTTCTGCAGCTTGTTTCAGAGGCTTTTTCAGGTGCATTTTCCACTCATTTACATGCATGTGAATTTGATGGCACAATTCCTTCTTCGGCAGTCTACTTTCCCCCCTATTTGATTTGTTTCTTTCTGACCACCAGCACCATAGGAAGCCACACATCTCATTTTCTCTTCATACGGCAATTCCAGCATTTTTTGAAGAACTTCTATTGCAGACTGGGAATTGCTGATCATATTTCCAATCTGCTCCATCGACAGTTCAGTTAAAATTTTCCTTGCCTCCCGGCAGGCCCCAAAGAGATGGCCTCCAGTTTCAAACATAGCATTGCAAACTGCACATCTTGTGTCTAGTTCAATACGCCTGCTCTCAATATTCATCCTTAGCGGCGACTATTTAGACCAAACGCCATAGAAAGTGGTGCACCTTCGGGGGGCAATCAAGCTTCCACATCTGGTTCCAAATCTTCTTCTCCCACTCACTACCGGACGAAGGGCCTGCTTGTCGGTTCTCAGTTACACTTAGTGCATAAGTTTTGTAAGCTGAATTAACCGAGAACATTCCTTTAGTGTCCGGGTGCCAAGCAACATGGTCCTCAAGCTGATCACAAATAGGGATTCGTAAAATGGCTTCAGCATCGCAAGTGTTGAAAACTTGCCTGATAACAGCTTCATTCCAGCACACTTGTTCATGGTCTATAAGTTCAGAGACCCAGTTCACAGCTGCATCACCGCGTGGTGTACATGGTTGTCTTGTCGAGCTAGACGGCAACCACGGGTCTGACCAGATTCTGATTCTTTCTCCATTTCCAACTCTCCATATGACACCACTCTTTAATACTTGTACTCCTTTAGGATACTACGCCATACATAGCTCATTCCAGCCACAGGTTTTGCCTGCAGCAAATCACCATCAGGAAAGTATTTCGCACGTAGAACACGTGCACACAGGGAATCCGGAGCTTGCAGAATTCTCCATCCTTGTCTGGCTAGCATAGCCATGTTGAACACATGTATGTCTCGGAAGCCCAGCCCCCCTCTTCCTTTGGTTTCATCATATTTGGCCAGCTAACCCAGTGTGCTTTATTTTCATTATCCATCTGTGACCACCAGTATCGGCATATCATCTTCGTGATGTCCTCGCAAAGGCTCTTCGTAATATCAAAACATGACATCGCGTATGTAGGGATCGCTTGTGCGACTGCTTTAATTAGTATCTCTTTTGCTGCTTTAGACAAGAACCTTTCCTTCCAACCGACAATTCGTTTCCAAATTCTTTCCTTGATGTATTCAAAAGCCTTTTTTCTATCCTTGCCTATATACGTTGGGAGGCCCAAGTATTTTCCCCCTGCACTTCCGAGCTCAAACCCAAGACTTGCATCACACCTTGTTTGAGCTGTCTCGGTGTGTTAGAGCTGAACAAGATCGAGGATTTGTCTCGATTTATGACCTGACCTGAAGCTGCTTCATACGCTTGAAGGATCGAATTAATTGCTTGTGCACTCTCGACAGTGGCCTCCATCAACAACAGCGAGTCGTCAGCGAAAAGCAGGTGGTTAACAGAAGGTGCTGACGGTGCCAATTTGATCCCCGTAATCTCCCCTCTTTCCTCGGCAGCATGGATCACGCCGAAAAACCCTCCGCACACAGCAAGAATAGATAAGGGGAGATCGGATCCCCTTGTCTTAGTCCTCTACCCGGAGTAATTGTATCCGTGATATTGCCATTCACTTTGAATCTGTAAGACACCGAACGTAGCACTTCATTACATTTTCCACAAACTGGTCGCAGATGCCGAGCTTACACATAACCTTCTCCAAGAAAGACCATTCTACACGGTCATATGCCTTGCTCATGTCTAACTTGACAGCCATGTAGCTTTTCTTCCCTGATCTTTTCCTCTTCATAAAATGGGACATCTCATATGCCAAAATGGTGTTATCCGAGATAAGTCTACCAGGAACAAAAGCGCTTTGGTTTGGAGAAATGATTTCATCCAAAATGCATTTTAAACGGTTTGCCAACACTTTGGAGATGAGCTTATAAACAACGTTGCAAAGACTAATTGGGCGCAAGTCTTTCATACTTTCTGGGGTTTGAACCTTTGGGATGAGTACAACAACTGTTTCATTCCATCCTTCAGGTACACAGCCTCCTCGCAACACATTCATCACCTCATCAACCACCGAGTCACCCACCGTTTCCCAGAAGCTTTTATAAAAGATAGCCGGCATACCATCAGCCCAGGGGCTTTTAAATCACCAATGCTATCAAGGGCCACCTTAATTTCCTCCCTCTTGAACTCAGCTGCAAGGACCTCATTCATTTGTGGTGTAACTCGGTCTGTATATTGTCCAGCACATGGTTTGCATTTGAACCTGCCATGGGGGTAAACAAGTTAAAGAAATAGTTAGATACGAGGGTTTGCAACTCCTCCTCCCCCTCCACCACCTCTCCATCTCCACCTTTCAGCCGATATATATTTTGTTTCTTCCTTTCCGTGGCGCAAGAGTGGAAATAAGAAGTATTACGATCACCCTTCTCCAACCAATTCACATGAGCTCTCTGCTTCCATGACAACTCCCATTGATCTTCTAACCTTTCCAACTTGAAACGTAACCTTTGCTCTTGAGCAATATGATGTGCTGTGATATCCAGCTTTCTACAGTCCTCCAACTCCTCTTTTAGCCTTTTTATCCGGTTCTGTAGGTCACCCAACACATCTCTACTCCAGCCATGTAGATCCTTCGAAACTGCTTTGAGCCTGCCCATAACTTTATCCTCCCCCGCACACCCGCAAGTTCCCAAGCATTTTTAACAATAGTTTCACAATTTTCCTCCAAGAGCCAACTAGCCTCGAATCTTTTATTCAGCCCTTTATTACCTGTCCAAGCTGGTTTGTTCGAGCATGCCAAACTGACCACCACCGGTCTATGATCAGAGTGTTCCGGGTCACCATTCTTCACTCTAAAATCTGAAAAATGTATACGCCAAGAAGGTGACGCAACAGCCCTATCAAGTCTCTCCCGGATATAGCCATCAACACGCCAGTTATTATTCCTCCATGTAAACATGTCACCTTCAAAACCAAGATCTTGTAGATTACAAAAATCTAAAGCATCACGAAATTTATCCATCTGTGATTGGGGTTTTGCCACACCACCTTGTTTCTCAAAGTATACAAGATTTCATTAAAATCACCCACACAAAGCCACGGCAAGTTTGATGTTGGTGTAAAGTTCGTAGAAGCCTCCACGTCTCCTCTCTCTTTTCTTGACGTGGCTCCCCGTAAATTCCAGTGAGCCTCCATTTGAAACCATTACTTTCCACAACATCCACATCAATATGCATCCTTCCCATCCATCGTAGCCTAACATCAATCCCCCTCCTCCAGAACATTGCTAGACCACCACTTCTCCTTCACACTTTCTGACAATCATGTGGGCATGCCTAGCATCCACCGAAACTTCTCCATCCCTTTCTCATCTAATTTAGTTTCCGACAGAAAAAGGATATCTGGGGCCTCCTTCTTCTGGTGAGCCTTAAGACCTCGAACTGCTGGGCCATTCCCAACCCCCGACAGTTGAGCGCACTGATCCTCATTGGTTTGCAGCTGAATTGGTTTGCAACTGAATCAGTCATCCTGTCAAGGGATTAGGAATTACTTCTTCGCTTCCTCCTGTCTTCTCCCTTCTTTTCTCACAATCTCAATAGCTCTCTACGTAGAGCGCCTATCTCGGACAGAGACGCCCGTCCTGCAATCACTACCCACAAGTGCCCCAATCGAGCTAGGGCTCGCGGTGGCTCTTCTGGCAATGCTTTGGAGGCGAGTACGGAAGTTTAACCCCTCCAAGAGACCCCCACGCTGGAGATCGTCTTCGCCACGCGCCCGGCCGGCCGGTCGATCGGCAGCCATGGCAGCATCAACAGCGCCAACGAACTGATCACCGCCGGGGGCGACGGATGGGATCAGGCTGGAGATGTCTCGCCCGTGCACCAAGGGGGCAAGAAAAGCAACTAGGTGCTGCAACTACTGATGCTGCTGTGCGCGCTGGTTGGAACGTGGGAATCGGGCTGGAAGATCTGGTAGTGGATTGGATTGGAAATATGGATTGAGCTGGAGGAATGCCGGACTTCAAGAATCAGTCGGCGACGGCGGCGATGGTTGGAAAGATAGCAGCAGCAGGGCGAAACAGGGGAGAGCAGATTTGACAAAACAGAGGATCGAATCGGATGGAATAGAGCTTAATTTGAGGAAGCTTAGAGGAATCTAGCAGATCCGGAAGAAATCGGGGGGAGAAAGGAACAGCATCACACCAGTTTCCGGCAGCTCGCCAACTCGCCAGAGGGCAAAAAAAATCTGTCTATTACTCTTCCTTATACACAGATTCTTGCCTGGTGACTGAACGTAGGAAGTTTGACGGCGCCGAGGAACTGAACAGCTGTATCAGCACACCGCCACAACTTTCCTTACTGCAGCCTCAGAGGGAAAATACGTGCTGGATTGCTGCACAGCTATAACTTGGAAATAAAGATTCAGCTAGTGCTATATGGGAACACGAGCAAGAAATCTGGACACGCTAGTAGTAGTAGATGGAATTATACCTTTCTACTGGATCAACTCGAGGACGGACGAAATACTCCACGATGCGTGTTGACGCCGTGGCTTATGACAGACAAATTAATGTGAGAGCAGTATCGGTAATCGATCGACCGGTAGACTGAGGGGCATTGTTGTTTTTACCACTTCGCGCGTCAGAGACCTCTTCGTGAAATCGTCTTGAAGCACAACAAAAGCATCACATGTTATTTCAAAGAGACGACATGACCTATTGGAATAATCGTGAATACCTGATGGATTGATCAGTCAGTTTGTCGACTCTAAATTTGTTGGATGCAATCTTTCTTTTTTTTTTTTGAACAGGATCCGATTTCATATAAAGGAAGCTCAGTACAAATTACAAACAGGTCCCTCCGGAACCAGAGAATACAAAGAAGACCCAACAAATTGCACTAAACACCCCAAGCAACCTGAAAGAACACAACCGGATCCACCCCAACCCCAAAACCTAATCCTCACCGGAGCCGCCGTACCACCATTGCCAGGAAAACGAGCACCTCCACAAATTGTAGTCGACTGCAAATCCGGCCGCCGCTCCGCGACGGACACCTAGCTCGATGAACGCATACAGCCATAATGCTTGCTTGCCAAAACCACCCTTCATCCCGCCAGCTCCGCGACGACCAGGCCATCCACCCAGAGCGCCCACTCCCCGGTCAACCTCTTCCCTCGCCGCCACGGCCGGCCGAAGCAAATTCACCGGAGAGAACCACCACCGCCACAACCAAACAAGGGACGGCAACAAAAGGCAGCGCTCAGTACCTGACTCCAGAGATCTCCACCGTGGAGCTCGACGAAGCAGCAGGACCTCGCACCCTGACAACGCGTCCACCTCGTCATCAGGGAAGCCGCCACGCTCCCACATCGAGGCAGCCCTCTCCTCCTCCCCCTCGCCACCGAGGCCGGCCAGGAACAGGAAAGGAAGCCCCAGATCAGGAGACCAGAAGTACTTGAAGAAGAGGATGGCCACGAACTCAGATCCACGCATCTCCCACCTTGGGAGCTTGAAGGAGATCAGATCCGCAGCAGCCACGACGCCGTACTCGAGCGCCGGAGCAGCACACCTCCAGAAGGAAGAAGACGGGACATCCGCCACGATACTCCACACGGGAAAGAGAAGAAAACCTAATCTAATCCCTACTCTACTCTGTACAGCCCGCGCTCCACTCTCTCCACCACGCCGGACGGCAGCGCCGCCGGTGAGGCGAGCCGAGCGAGCCGGGGAACGGACGGCGACTCTCAAGGGAGAGGGGCGGAGAGAACGAGAGGGGAGGGGAGGGGAGGGGAAAAGAGAATCACATCTGGATGCAATCTTTCTGCAATAACCGCAGCTAGCATGCAATCTTTCTGCGACGTCTTCTAGTGCCAGATCGATATCGCCATTGTAGTTGAACGCCATATGTATCGGTGTTGATGTCGTCAGCCGGAACTCAACAGAGATTGTACGGGGTCGTTGTAGCCTTGCAGATGACGCTGCCATCTCGTCGGCGTGGTTTTTAGCTTTTGCAGAGCGACGTGGCTGGTCGAGTGCTCCTTTGTCGAGGATGTCCCTTATACCAGTCCGATCAGGACTCTTGACCGTGATTTATTTTGTCTCTCTTCCGACTACCACGTGGAAAGCTAAGGGATCTGCCTCGCACGCGTTGCTAAGCTAGGGAAAACATAACGAACCGTTTTTTTAACTTGGCGGTGGCAAAATCTCTGTAATTTTCACGAACCAAAAAGGTGTGTTGAGTTGTCAAACATTGGAGCAATCTAGATCGTTGATCGGGTTATTGAACGGCACAAATTTAATGTATCCCGAAGGTGTTTACTCTTTTAATAGTAGTATAGATTTTGATGAGGGAAACGGACCTTGACTAGTGGACTACTCGTACTGCTATAGACTCCTGAAATTCTCAATAAGCTGAGGACTTGTCTGTGGCAAGATGGTTGGTTAGGTGGGTAGTTGTACCCCTAACTCATCAGAGTTCAAACGCTAGGTTTGACGCTGGTGTTTCTCATTTAAAACGAAATATTCTTCAGTGGGAGGCGACATTCAACGAGACGCCCGTGGTGACTTCGTCAATGTAAAGACTCGACCCGCCGATTCAGTCTCTCGAAGGTGCTCATAGGGGTAGGGTGTGCGCGCCTGCGTTGTACTGTGTTTCGCAAAAAAAAATCTCAATAAGCTTCATATTCAATCATCGAGAGGCTGCCAAATACTCCATAGTTCTTCCTAGGAAAAAAGTATCGCTCGCACCGGGAAAAAGAGCACCCGACCAAGATTATCCGCTACTGACAATGGGAAACATGGGATCCATATGTCATATTCATGTTCTTGCCCAATTTTTTCCATTCACTCCAAATCAATGTCGATTGCGGTGCTCGTGCTGCTCACCCCACCGCCGTCCCACTCTCCTCGTCAATTTGTCTCTCTAATCTGCCACATGTGTTGGTCGCACACGCTCGGAATACATAGACGAGTCCATCGACCAACACAAAAACCTCCACATAGTCATCCGTCATTCCGAGAAGCGACACACGCTCGTTGTTGCGGAACATGGAGGCGAGCTCAACGTGGATGCCGGCGCTCCATCTGATATTTGTCTCTGTTAACACATGTCACCGTCGAGTTCTTTGTGGCGACAGTGACAATGTCACAACAATATAGGTCTCCATTAACTCAGGCGGCGCGAGTTCTTGTGGCGGTGGCGACGGCACACATAGTGGGGGCAGCAGAGAGCACAAGGAGAGACAGTGGCAGCAAAGTGCTATATCGTCGGGAAGGTGCTCAGGGGCGTGCGGCTCCACGGGAAGAGCTCATGAAGTACCATTAATACTTTATGGTACTCCATGAACCACCGATGAAGACCAGGGCGTGGCGGAGGGGACGAATCAATGGCGGCGGTCGACAAACGGCGGCGGAGAGAAGAGGACGAATGCGAGGAACGGAGAAGCCTCGGCTCGATTACTTCGACGGGGACGTTGATGACAATGTGGCGGAGCTCTCTGTGTGCTTGGACGGACGTGGGGGTGGCTGATGACATCGATAAGCACGTCCGCGTCCACGATCACCATCGCCGAGCTTCACAAATTGATTTGTGTACACTTCAAAAGATAGCTAAATACTTCAACTAACATGCACATGACCCCAATGCGTGCATAGGAGGAAGAGGAGAGGCGAGAGAGGGAGAGATGAAATTGAGAAGGGGATCCATTCCAGAGTCACTGGAGAAGGAGATGGATATGATAGGTGGGCCCTTATTGTTAGTGGGTTTAGATATTTAGAATATTATTTTTTGTTGTGTCCAAGGTTCAATTTAGAACGGAATTCAATAGTTCAAGTTGTGAACGACAGAGATTTCAGCTTCATGGTTCAATCTGTCCAACCTCTACGAGTTTAAGATTCAAAATTGACTTTTTCCTTATTCCTGTGACGTCGGCCAAACAGGTGACATAATTAAATCAAATTTCGTACAGCTCTTAGCTACGTTCGAAATTAACAACATATTTCTATTGCTAGCTCTGTTTTGGGATTTTGCAACTGGGAACTAGCCGACGGTACATGCACCCTCCCTTCTTCTTGTCACATCCTAATCATCTGCATCATTGCTCCCTTGTGCTCACGCACGCCGGCTACAAAATGTAATTGAGCACATATATCACCGATATCCTGTTGTTTGACATCAGTTTGCTTGCACTATGGATTCGCTAAGCTATATAGGTTACGATTAGGTCAGCAAGGCTACGTTGTTGCAACCAAATTCCTGATGCCTCCAAAGCCCATTGGTACACCCGATAGGAGCAACCTAGCATACGCAGTTTTTTGTCTACGGGAATTACACCAAATGTTTCATGGGAGTTTATTTATATTGTCTCAGTATTGGATGGAAACATTTACGTGTGCCCGTGTTTAATACGAATATAAGAATTGTTGGTTGCCATCAAAGTCATGAATAAAGTGAATTCATCCTTCTCAACCAAAGCTTTTGTATAGTGAAATTGGTCAATACCATAAGTTACAAAATATCCAAGCTTGCATCATGGATTTACTAAGTTAAATAGGTTACGATTAGGCCTCAAACTGTAAATCATGGCAACTGAATTCTCGATACTTCCCATGCCCATTGGTATGCGCCGGTGGGCACAACTGGCAATAGTGCTCTACACGGTTCTTGTATGCCTAATGAGAGCCTATTTATACCGTAGCTTGGCTAGGCGCATTTACAAGTGACTTTAATATGAAGATAGACATTGGTGGGCGCCATCAAAGCAAATGGAGATTGAGTAAATTGAATTCGCCCCTGTATACCAACTTGTGTACTCCCTCCGTCCTGGTATACAGGGCACAATTCTAATTTCATGCAGTCCCAAAACACAATACTCCCTCCGTCCTATTTTGTAGGGCATAATTTACAAATCTCATTGACCAAGGTGATAGCTAATTAGGGCTAAAAGCTTGCATGCATTTGTGGGAGAGGCAATTAGCCAATTATTGTAAGGAAATTAAATGCAATTGTGCCTAAGAGGTGGGACAAATTGGTTTTAAGATTATGCCCTACAAACTAGGACGGAGGAAGTAGTAGGATTAGGGCGCAATTTTCATTAATTGTCTTTTTTAATTATGCATGTGCTCCTTTCTCTTCCATGCATGCGTGTGTGACCATGGGCTTTTTCTTCTCTGGCTCATTCTCTCCTTTAATTTCACCAATTAGAGCAATGCATGCGTGGGCCTAATAGACATCCTAATTAACTATCTCCCTTAATTTCGGCAATGAAGCATATGTTTGACCCCAATCAAAATCTGCCTAGGGCCAGAGTTTTGCTATATGTGTCTTTTAAACCAGGACGGAGGGAGTATGCAATCTGTTCAAAATCATAAAGCTCCAAAAATAACTTAAAAACAACGCATAAAGTCACGACGTGGGACGTGTGGACATAAATATATTTTTTATGAGCCTCAGACAGATGCACACTTCAATTTAAATATTCGGCAAATTCAACAAGAGTTCCCAATCTACACACTCCCCACCCCAATCACCATGACTAAGCTCTGAGTGTGCGGAAGTTTCTTGTGAATCCTCTTCTTTTTGCAGACCACCAACCTCCGGTTGTACTGTTGCATCTTTGAGAGTACGAGAACAGGGTAGAGACCCGGCGGGTGGAGTTGTCGTGAGGGCACTCAACAACCAGAGATTCAATCCCCATTGGGGACGAATTTCTGGAATTCTCACAAAGAAGCACTTCTATAAAAATATGCCACCAAGAGCTAGTCTTGGTTGGTCATGTTTTTTTTCTTCTCACAAAGGAGCACTTCTATTAAAATATGCCACCAAGGGCTAGTTTTGGTTGGTCGCGTTTTTTTCATCTTTGAGAGTACAATCATACAGGTCAAAAGCTGCAATTTTTTGCAGATGTGTGTATGATCAAAACGGGAAACTATACTTGCATTTCCTTTGCTCGCAATCGCATAACGTGGTGTGCCACCAGCTAGGGGTTTTACCTCGGTGATTTTTTCTTTTCAGGTTAGAGAAAACAATGCAGGGTTTACGATGCACTTAATAAATGTAGTTGCAAGACTGCATCCTACCAAGCGGACATTCATGACCAGATCTAACGTGGAGCATATCCTGGCTCACTGTTAGCTGCAACGGCGGCGCCAGGTCATTTCGGCGCCCTCGCCTCTGATGTCAATTGTTGGAATTTTGGAAATGGAGGCGCCGCCAAGACCTAGCGAAGTGGTATTGTGCCTCACCGCCAGCAGCGACTCCGCCCTTTGCTCTTCGCGCCCGAGGAACTGATGGCTGTGCCTTGTGTCGCCAGAGGTTAATTCTTCTACCACTGTACTCTATCTCCTGACGGTGCATGTATGTATTCAGCAACAGCACAACTGGAGAAGAAACATGAGACTGCTCACACGTACTGAATTTATGCTTCAAATGGTAATGACAGCAAACTTTGGACCATAAGCAAGGTAGTAGTACTAGCTGTTATTCAGTGTTTTGTGATCCTTACTTTTAATACAGCAGATAAGCACTTGTCAATCTCACAGCAGATAAGTGAGGTTTCCTAGTTTCTTTTCTAGAACAACCATACATGTACTTCTGGTATGTATGTGATATGTTCCCGTGAGATTTCATGGCCAGTTTGTGCCGATGCCTACTGCCAAGAGATGATATGATTCAGTGTTGACCAACCATTAACATGATACATGTACATCTCCATACAATCCAAATAAGTAACGATTTTCCTGACGACCAAATGGATTATGTTAACATCTGAAACGATCTGCATAAGAAAATGTGTGCTTGTCCTTCCTGGGAGATATTGTTCTTCCATTTACTTTTCCAACGTTTCATGATGGTGAACGAGGTCATGAATGTGCTCCAAAACTCACCTGGCTGAAGAGAAGAGCTGCCAAGCACAACAATGTAAAGAAGATACAACCCAGTCTGAGTAGAATTATAAGCTGGGGAGGCTGAACTTCCCTTCATTAGGTATGAATATAGCATCTTGTTACATTAGAAACTAAGATAGACTAATGCAGACGTTCAACAAGTTCTTTCATATAGCATATATATACACACTGCCGAATGTAACGATCCAATGTGACGAACTCGTGGTAAATTTTTGGTGTTCAGCTTTAAATAAATTGACAAAACTAAGAAATTCTAGCAACAGAAGTGCTTTTTTGGTGTTCAGCTTTAAATAAATCTAGCCTATTAGAGACGATAAATTCAATTTATTTTTGTGTGGTGCAAGTTTGCAGCAGGGGTCTTCAACAAGTGACAAACGAAATATTACTTCAGAAGGTATAAATTCAAGGAAAGTTGTTTCTTAAGGAGATGACATTAGTAGCAAGATCAAAACATATGGTACTTGATAAAAGAATATAACTAGCTTTGAGGTTCCAAACACACCAACTGAGTACCTCTGAGGAGGGAAGACATAAAAAAAATACTTCTAAATGTTTGCCAACCTAGTAAAGGAACAATTTCTAACTAAGATTAAGTTGTTAGTGGACACTTGGGGAACACAACAAAGGTATTCCATCAACCATGTAAAGAACATAACTAGATCTGATTACTACCAAAATACAAGGACTAAAGATGAGTAATCACCTGGTGCATAGAAACTTGTGAAAGGATAACAGATGATGGGATAACGACTTTCATAAAGTTTTCTGAATTGCATTGCATAAGTTGAATCATGTAGACACCGGCGTCCACATAAACAAAAATTGCACCATTATCCTCATCATACCCCAGTATATCCATCCGTCTCATCGGTACCTCAATTTGAGGAGGGAGCCCAAGGACAGTATGCACTTCAAAGGTGTTCTGCAGCAACCATGTACTGCCACCATGATAATTGATCCTCCTCTGCCACACTTCAAATCTACCGTGCGATAATATAGCAAGACCAACAACATCATCCTCTGCCCTGATTATCTGATATCTGAGGGAATCATCAAGACATGGAGGCCCTTTGATCACACCTAGACTCTGCCTATCCAAATCAAACTCAACTATGTCATCTGTGAAATGATTCAAATGCAAAGCATTTGTGTCATGACTCACATTCTTAGACGACCAGTAAAGGACGTTACCAATAAGGACTCCAGGATTACTATAAGCAAGCTCACATCGATCAGTTGTTGAGATAAGATTGCCCCATTCACCAGTTTCCGAGGAGTATACACAAGCGATGGGTGAAAAAGTATCGTCTTCATCGTCGGATTCTGATTCGGCGTCTACGTCTCTGCAGAGGGACATCAGGACCACCTTGAAGTGGCTCGAGTGGCAGCTGCCGTGCACGTGGCCCTGGTCCACGGCAGCGCAGAGCACAGCCCCATGGATGTAAAACCCTTTGAACACCGGTGGAACGGCAAGGCGGTGGTGCTCGCCGGTGAGAGGGTCGCACACAATGACCTTACGCCGCTCCGCATCCAAGAGGAGGACGCGACCATGGCGGCACCCGAGCAGATTCCTCGTGCGGCTGCCGGTTTGACGTCGCAGGTCGAAGCGCTCCCGAGGAATGCGGTCTGGAGGGTCTAAGATAGATCTGAACTTGATGCGGTCGATGCAGAAGGTGGGCTCAGAGACACCGAGGAGAGGCGGCTTCCCATGGTGGGCGGGGAAGCGGCGGAGGAACCGGGGGTCGGTGACCAGGTCTCGCCAATGGCTGCAAACGGCGGAGGCGCGCAGGAGGGAGGATGGCTGCGGCGGGAGGCGGAGGAGGATCTCCCAGAGCATGTCTTCGTTGGAAGGCAGGGATTCAGGCGCCGCCGGCGATTTGTCGCGGCGGCGGATGCGGCGGGGCATTCCAATGCCATCCTCCTCGCTCGGCTGGATTTGGGGTTGGAGGCGTGGGCTGCGGCGGGGGATCATCCCGGCTACCTCCTCACCGGTGTCGATCTGGGGATTTAGGCGCAGGCTGAGACGGCGGGTCATCTCCTCGCCGGCGAGACCTAGAGGACACCGTGGAAGGGAAAGAGTCGGGTTTGTTAGAGGCGGCCGAGTGCAGTGACGGGATTGTGGATTTCTGACTACGGACCTTGACTACTAGACTCCCGAAGTTCTAGTTGTCAAGTAAAAAAAAAAGACTCCTGAAATTTTCATTAAACTTTACTACTTGCTGGTTTGAAGCATCGAGCGGCTGCCAACTACTCACTCCGTTTCGGAAAAAGATGTCACAAAAATAAACTAACTATAATCAAGCGGTAACCTAATTCAATCAAAATTCCTAAAACTCTTAGGAATGCTCGAAGTAAACAACCTATTGCCAGCTCTGTTTTGGGATTTTGCAACTGGGAACTAGCGGACGGTACGTGTACATTCTCATACTCTTATTACTAACAATATGAAAGACCGCCCCTTTCGCGAGCTCTCAGCGCTCGGGCACTATTCTAATGAACATTAGCTACAGTGTTGAACATTGTCCGGCAATTTACAGAAAACCCCCCGCAAAAGACTAAATTGCAATTTCAGCAAACTACAGGGACCTTCCTATAAAAACATCCCACATCCCCCCTCACCCTTTCTCTCTCTCGCGCGACGCCGAGGTCGCAGCCGCCGCCGACGCGCCGCCACGCCGTTCCGCTCCTCCCCGCTCAGATCGACGCCCACGGCGAGCTCCGGCATCGCCTCCTCTCCCTCCTCGCCGAGGATCGGCTGCTGGGACACCGCACGCGCGGCGGAACCGTCCCCGCCGTGTGTGCTGTCCGTCCGCCGCGTTCGCACGCCGCCGGCGACGCTCTGCTGCCGCGCTCGATGCCGCCGTCTCCGGCCTCCCCGAGACAAATTGAATACGCCACGAGCTCCGCCCCGTCTCCCTCTTCCTCTCTGTGGAGTGCCGCTTGCTGGAACAGCAGGAGTCGCCGAAATCGAACGCGTTTTCCCCAACTCCGGCCGCCGCGGTTCGAGGTCATTTCCGACGTCGTCAGACCTTCCCCGACCTCTCAGTCCTCTCCATCGGGTTCCTGGTCAGCTCACGGTGCTGCAGCACCCCTCCGTTCGAATTATTGCGTCCCGTAGCGTCGTCGCGCCGTTGCTCGCCGCCGGCCGACGCTCCGCCGTGCTCCAGCCAGTGCTCCGGCGACCATTTGGTCGCGGCGCCGCCGCATTTCGGTAGCCGCGGCAGCCCGCTCACCCTCCTCCGGCGAGCCTCACCGTGTCCACGCCGCCGAGGTCCCCCGTGCCAGTGACATGTGGGACCCACCGTCAGAATTTTAATCTTTCTGAAAATAGCAGAAATTGTCAAATTTCTGACAGGTGGTCCCAGATTATTTAAAAGAATTCCAGAAAATGATTAAAATTGTTAAATCAACAATGGTTGAACATTTCGATTTCCTAAATATTTGGAAATAACCTAAATGTATCTTTTCCAACTATGGAGTTAAATTAAATAAATGCTTCAATTTTCCCCCTAATTTCTATGCGCATTTTCCCAATTGTATTTCCCAACTTTTAACGATTTTATTATGTTTTCGAATGGCCTAAAAATATAGGCAAAATCCATGGATGCTCTCATCATTATTATGGAGCTTCCCACATTTTTGGTTCAAATTTTTATTTTTTACCACGTTAACAATAAGGGGTAAGTTTTGATATTTGTTATCTTCTCTTTTCTTAAATTTTAGCCGTATTTTCCAGACGGTATTTCTCCACCATAAATTCAACGTGAATTCCCGACATCCACGTCAGTAATTTCCATCCGATAATATTTAATCATACTAGACGTGGTCGACGCCGCCGTGGCAGAGTCCGGCCACTGCTGACGTCATCACGGCGTCAGAGTGGGTCCGGCATGCCAGACTTTTTTCTTTCCCATTTTTTTAAAAATTCCTAGATGTCTAACAAGTGGGCCCAACTTAATTAAACAATTTTCAAAAAATTGCTAAATACTCGAAAATCAATAACTTTAAATATATCCATCTGGAAAATATGAAAAAAAAATATCAACATGACCACAAAAAATAAATGCTGACTATTTATGGCATATGATCAAATTTCAAATTTGAATATTTAAAACTTTTAACTGTCTTTCAAATCTGATCATTTTACAAACGTAAACAGAAATCAAATCTGAAAAACTCACCAATTTGAACATTTTTCAAAATCTGAACAATTTTTAAATGTAAGCTCTCTTTGCATTTCAATAATTTTCAAATCTGCACAATTTTTAAATGTGGACATTCTCAAATTTGAATTTTACAACACGGGCTCGGCATACAAATTTGAATATTTCAAAATTTTAAATACCTTTCAAATCTAACCATTTTATAAACGTGAAAAGAATTCAAATCTGAATAACTTACCAATTTGAACAATTTTCCAAAACTGGACAATTTTTAAACGTAAGCTCTCTTTAAAATATTGAAATTCGTAAAATTTATATCTTTTAAACTGTTATTCAGAATAATGCAAATAATATATCGAAATTTGCAGAAAATCGAAACCTTTACAACTATTGCATCTCCATGCATGACAACTATTGCATTCCATGCATGATTAATTAACTTTAATTCCTATTTAATAATTACATTAAAAACTGAAATTCGTAAAATTTATATCTTCTAATTTGTAATTTAAAATAATGCAAATAATATATTAAAATTTGCGGAAAAATAAATCCTTTACAACTATTGCATTCCCTGCATGATTAATCAACTTTAATTCCTATTTCATTAGAAGAGTAGTTTCTGTAAAGTTTTCTAGTAATAATTTCTTTAAAATATTTTTCCACGACGAACAAATTTTTGACCGCAATTTATGAGACTTTTGCAAAGTTCTAAATCTTTTTCTCGCGCTCACATTTTCGACACAACTTTTAAACAAATTTTTCTGGTAATAGTTTCTTTAAAGTTTTTCGGTAATTGTTTCTTTAAAATATTATCCTCACGCGAACAATTTTTTTGCTGCAATTTATGAGCCCCAAATTTATGAACAACAAACTACAGTACAGGGACCTGCTCACATTTTTTACACAACTTTTAAACTTTGTTTTCCCAGTGATACCTTCTTTACTACAATGTCGATGTACTTTTCACATGAACAACAAAGAATAGCATCTTATTTTCACCTAATTTAATTTTTTTGCACGCTCACATTTTTGACACTTCTTTCAAGCATAATTTCCTGGTGGTACTTTCTTTAAGCTAACGACTAACAAATTTTTGACTGCAATATGTGAGCTACAGATTTTTAGATTTCTCGAACCCGTAGAGATTTACAACACAATTTTTTTAAAGGTAATTTTCCAACGGTAATTTTTAAGGTAATTTTCTTGCGGAGAACAAATTTTTAACTATAATCTACGAAATTCAATATTTCCCATCTCATATAAAAAACATAGTTTTCTAGTGATAGTTTCTTTAGCAAACAACTTTTTTTGAATCTTTTTCATGGTTCTTTGATGACAGTGGACAAACATGCATGCAAGTTCGTTTTTTTATCGGTTTTGCTAATTCTCAGCTAGCTGAGAAATAGCTTATGTCTCAGTCACCTCCTCCACCCTCCGATCTGCCTCGTGATTCATGCGAACTGATAGGTCTTCTTCTTCCTCGCGCGTCCATGGTGGCAAGCCGAGCCAGAGCCGCCGCAGCCGCGGCTGGCCGCGGTGGAGGCGGCGGAGGCGAGGAGCAAACTTCGGTTGGGGGGTGCGGGGTGCAGATTCACCGGCGCCGGAGAAGAAGGAGCGGGTTTAGAGGGAGGGCCGGGGCGGCGGCGGACCGGCGGAGGAGGAGCTCGGGGCAGGGCGGGGTGGCGAGGCAGCGCGTCGGCCGTGGGCGGGGAGGTCGGCGGTTAGGCCGGCGCTTTCTGCGGGGGGAAGCGAGCTCGCCGGAGTTGAGGAAGGTCGCCGGAGTTGCAGAAGAAAAGATGACGTCAGCCGACTGAGACATAAGCTAAGTCTCAGTCGACTGCGCCCTAGAGAGACCCTTTTTTTTATTGATTTCATGGTTTGATCTTTGATAATACAAGTGTGAAAACTAGTTTCTTTTCTTGGTTGATATTTTATGTTTTTTCTAGATTTATTATGCAACCACAGAACCTATCAAGATTTTTCATACACAGAAAAAGAAAATCTTGGGAAATCTGTGCACCCGAAAATGGTTGGTATTTGTTTGAACAATCTTGTGTGATGCATGTATGAAAGATTTTAGTTTACAGTTTGCTGGCTATATATTTATCTCGTATAAGATGCTAGCAAACTTTTTCTATCATTGTTCATGAGTTAATTTTATTTCATCTAAGGGGTTAGCAAAAGTTCCACGGGAAGAAACATGTATAGAACTTTAATGAATATTATGTGAAAAAATCTTGTATGAAAATATTGTAAAAATATATTCCAAAAATATCTTGGCACATTTTTCAATCTCCGATGGAACTCTGAATTTCCAGTTGGAAACATCTTTCAATCTGAAAACGAAACATAAACCTGGAAAATGTTTCAAATGAAAAAAATGTTTGTTCGGTTGACACAAAAGAAAGAAAAGCGGCAAAATATTTGAATTTGATATTATCTTGGAAAAAGTTTTGAATGGAAAAATGTTTGTTCCGTTGACACAGAAAAAACTCATGTTGAAATAGTATCTTTTAATCTGAAAGGAAACATAAACTTGAAAAAATTCGAAATATAAAAATGTTTGTTCGGCAGACATAGAAAAAAGATACATGGAAATATCTTTGAATCTAGGATGGAAACAAAAAACTTTAACAACATCCAGCACACAAACTACAACCGAACAGTGCAAGAGATTGGTAACAACAGCCAACAAAAACGCCCTGTCCTGAAAATGATTTTTGCTGCATTTTCTCTCCTATCTAAAAGAAAAGTTTTGTTACTCTGTCAAACCGCACTTCGTCGTCCTTTTCGTCCAAACTCCCGTCGCGCGGGCCTGCGAACTACATAAACTTCTTTCACATTTTAGCCCTTTGATATATGGAAAATCATCCCGCAGTCCAAGACAAACACCCATCGTCCTCGACCTCCTGAACCCTAGCACATGGTCACGCCGCCGCCGCCACCCCACCTCGCCACGCGCCCGCCCCAGCCACCCTCCATACCAGCGAGCTCAAGGCCTATACCACCACCGCCGCTACACACAGCTTCCCTGCCACCGGATTCCACCCGCCCTCTGCCGTGCCTGCAGCACCTAGGCCATCCTTGGACGTCGCCTGTATCCCCAAGTCCACCACACAACTTGTGCACGGCGCCGCGTAGCCCCGGCCAACCTCACGTGCGCCGTCACAAATTGCCCGCTCCACCGCCTTCTCTGTCGCCGTGAACCGCCGCTGGCCATCGCCAAATAACTGCCGCGACGCCTGCGAGATGGTGCAGTGCATGCTGCCCTACCTCTTCGCCTTCGCCGCCGGCGCCAACGGTTCCAGGGACCTCGGCCGAGGACGAGGGTCTACGCTGAGGGAGGGGACGCTCCTGGACGACGCGACCATTGAGTTCGACGCGGACATTGAGCACGTCCACGATCCGGATCGGCTTCCACATCGCCGGCGGCGCTGCCAACTTCGCCACTCGGAAGATGGAGAGTCGGGTGACCCTCGTCACATCCGTGTTCGACGGCGTGGGGAATCCGATGAACGAGTTTGTGGCGACCAGGGGCCTCTTCCGCTGCTACTGTCGCCGGCGTGATTGCGTGGATCACTCATTCGTTGGGAGACCCCAAGAGGAAGGTATGAAGCAGTGTAGCAGCGGTTTCCCTCAGTATGAAACCAAGGTTTAATCGACCAGTAGGAGCAAGAAATCACTTCTGAAGGTTGTTGGTGGCGCCGTTTACGATCACCAACGTGGAATCTGCACACAACACAATCAAACTACTTTGCCCCAACGAAATAGTGAGGTTGTCAATCTCACCGGCTTGCTGAAAACAAAGGATTAAACGTATGGTGTGGAAAACAGTAGTAAATTGCAGAGAATGAAAATGAACAGTGTTTGCAGTTGGTTGTATTATCAGTGTAAAAGAATGGACCGGGGTCCACAGTTCACTAGTGGTGTCTCTCCATAAATGATAACTATCATGCTGGGTGAACAAATTACAGCTAGGCAATTGAAAAAATATTGAGCCCATGACAATGCATATATATGACATGATGATTACTATGATATTCATATGGGCATTACGATAAAATACATAGACCGTTATCCAACAGCGTCTATGACTAATAATCCACCGCCAGGTTGTCATCCGAGTTCCCCATTGGTATTAAGTTGCAAGCAACGGATAATCGCATTAAGTAATGTGCGTAATGTAAACAAATGCATTAGACCTAACGGCGCACCCTTAAGCTAAGCATCGGTTATTTTATCCCTAGTGGCAACAGCACATCCACAATCTTAGCATTACAATAAGATGATCTTGATCATGATAGGCAGCTCACAAGATCTAAACATGATAGCATAAAGTGGAGAGACAACCATCTACCTACTGCCATGGACCCGTAGTCCAAGGATGAACTACTCACGCATCACTCCGGAGGCAGGCATGGTGATGTAGAGCCCTCCGGTGATGATTCCCCTCTCCGGCAGAGTGCCGGGAAGAGCTTCTGAACCCTCCCGGGTTAGGGTTGATGGCAGCGGCGTCTCTGGAACTTTTCGTGGATAATGGCTCGGGTATTTAGGGTTTTCGCGTCGGGAAGAATAAATAGGCGAAAGGGCGGCGACTGGAGAGGCTCGTGGGGCCCACACCACCCCACGGTGTGGCAGGGGGCCCGCGCGGCCCCATGGTATGGCTGCCACGTGGCTCCCCTCCGTCTCTCCTTTGGACTCCGTGTTCGTGTTGGAAAAATAGGAGGTTCTGTCCAAGTTTCGTCCAATTTCGAGAATATTTCCAGACTAGCTTTTCTGGAATACAAAAACAGCAGAAAACAGGAACTGGCACTGTGGCATCTTGTTAATACGTTAGTCCCAGAAAATGCATAAAAATGCTATGAAGTGTATATAAAACATGTAACAATTGGTATAATATCAATATGGAACATCAGAAATTATAGATACGTTTGAGACGTATCACGGCGCACCGGTTCCCCTTCTACGACGGGGTGTTCTACAGCGGGATCCTGTCCCTACGGTGCCAAAGTCTCAGCCGCGACCGTGGGCAAGGGTCTCAGCCTCGATCGCCTTGACGTCATCTCCGCCGCTGCAAACCCTGACCAGCTCGCCCTCAAGAAGCAGCAGCCGCTCGCCGTACATCTGGATTTTTTCCTCCTTGCTCCCTTCCTCTTAGCGTGCTGGATAGAAAATTCAAAGATTGGTGGCATCTGGTATATTTTCTGTTATTGTCAAAAAAGACCCGAGCTTCATGTTGCAGAAAGCAATCTACAAATCGTTGCGTCACATGGGTGAGTTCTGTAGCAAAGCAATTCCTCATCTCAATTCGCTTCCCTTGCTATGTATTGGTAATGCTATTTTTTTCCTGCCACAGAGATATCCAGTACTTGGTGCATTGTAGGCTTGCTGATTCAGTAGAATTGATATATCCACTTTTTTAAGTGTTCCTGGATATACATAAGAAGCCCCGAAATCATGTGAATATTTTTATCAAATCAATGCCTATACACACGCTATGATTATTTGTGCCTATGTTCATTAGTTACTAGGGGACTAAGCGCGGGCTTCGCCGCGCCCGTGGACTCGAAAGAATTTTATTTTTTTGGTGGGATTAATTTTGAAATTTGGATTGGAAAGTTGTGATATGGTTTTTTTCCTTCTTAATTTCCGTCGGAATTTGTCGTGTGTAGTATTTTGAAATACTTGGCAAATTTGTCACATATGTTTGCATTTCAAATAAATTTATAAGGTAACTCTATAGACATGGTTGCTTAAATGTGTTGCTTTTTTTAACAATTTTGAATGCTTAAATGTGTTGCTCTTGGTTTAACTTCATAATGAAGGTAAATGCAATCTGTAAGATATATTTTAGAATGTTTTTAATTCTGTAACAATTTTACAATTCGCATGTATTGTTTTTTTTTCTTTGTGAGAATTGTGATACTATTATTTAATCGTAGAAAGAGCAATTTGTTATATCAAGTATTTTTATGTATTTTTAAAATTAGGATGATTGCATACTTTTGAAATATAACATAAAATTTGTGTGAAGGTCATAATTAGAGTGAATGCAATTTTTTAGATATATTTTAGAGTGTTTTTAATTTTCTAGGAATTTAAAATGTTTGAACGTGTTGCATTTTTTTAATGTCTACTTCAAATGTGTTAGTTTTTTTTAAAGACTGTGTGAGATAATACGTGAAGTATTTATATTTTAGAGTTTTCCATTTTTTTAGCTAATTGAGTTTTAGAAATGTGCTGCGTGTATTTTTTTTTGGTGAGAAATATGATATATTTTATCGTAGAAGAAGCAATTTGTCATATTGATTATTTTCAGATATTTAGAAAATTGGGATGTCTGGATATATTTGAAGTATATCATAACCATTTGTTTTGACTACATAGTTAGGGTTAATGCATTTTATCAGTTATATTTTAGAGTGCTTTAAATTTTCTAGCAATTCGGAATGTTCAAATGTGTTGCATTTCTTTGAACATTTATTTCGAATGTATTTTTTTTAAAGGGGAACACTGTGAAATAGGTAGTATTTTTTTGAGTGCCTTTATATGATATACGGGACCGTCAAATGTTTAGAAAATCGAAATGGTTATATATGTTTGTATTTTGCTGGAATATTTGTTTGAGTTTCATAATTAGAGTACGTATAGTATAACTTTTGTGTGGTAAGTTTGAGAATTTGTTAAAGCTAGGAAATCTTGTCATATTGTTTGCATTATTTTGGGATGTAGATTTGAAGAATTCTTTTTTTTTAGTCCTATTTTTTTTGTATAGTTGTTATTTTGAATTGCATGTTGAAAGATGTGTATGGTATGTGTATTATTTATTTTTCTTTGAATATCAGTATTTTTTGTAATTGCCATTTTTTAATTTCAATATTTTATGTATAGTTGTTTATGTATTGTTTGTATAAAGTATTTTAAAATTGTGATTGTTTCTCCCATAAAATATAGTTCCATGCTGTTGTATTTTTTTTTTGCCATCGTAATCAAAGGGAATGTATTATTGTGAGAATTTTTAAAATGTACTCTATAATTAAGGGAATTTGAATTTTTATTTCCTATAAATATTTGTAACAAATCGTGTGTCCAAATTGTTTTGAACTTATAGAAAATGCGTAACATTTTATTGGGGGGGAGGGGGGATATTTGTTGTTTAAAAATTGAACAAATATTGTTTGGAATCTATTTTGAAACTAATTGGAACCTGTGGTTATTTTTTTTTTGGAGGAAGAATTATTCGGGGTTTTTTTTTTTTTGGTTGCATTTTAGTTTTATGCAAGGTTTGCATAGTTCTAATTATTAAATTAAAGTTCTTAGTTATTGTTGAGTTTTTGAAATTCATGTTGGAATGTAGGTAGGAAATGAATATTTTGGAGAGAATTTTTTTTGTGGGAAATTTTTTTGTTGTGTTTTTTTTACATATGCGGTGCATTGTGTGTTTCATAAATTTGAAGAATTTGATTTTGTGAATTATTGAATTTTATGTTAGAACTTACCAAAAATAATTTGTTTTTTTGTTTATGAATTATTATAATTTGTATGTATGTTTTGCATTATTATAATCAATAAGTTTAAAGTTCCTAACACTTATCTTTTTTCGAAATCTATTAAGGGGGACTTATGTATTATTTGAATTTTCTAAGATTGGAAATAATTTTTGAAAGTTCCAAAAGTGCTTGAAATGCTGCTTTTTTTTTACATATTGCTTTGAATTGATTTGAAGATGTTTTTGATTTTTTTAATTATTTGAATTATAAAAAAAAGGAAGGGTATGATTATGGCATTAGAAGAAAGGTTGCATTTTTATGAAAATTTTGGTATAGTTTTCTTATTTTTTGATTTTTAATGAATAAGTTATGATTTATCAAATTTTAATCAAATTTGGTTTTTTTTTAAAGGAAGACTGACAGGGTGGGCCCACTGTGACGTCGTGCTGACATCACAGTGGGGAACCCTAGCTCCACTCGCCGGCGGCGGCGGTGGGCTCGCCGGCGGCGCGCCGGTGCGCTCCGGCACGCGCGCGTAGGCGCGTCAGACGCGGCCCGTCGCGGCGCACCTCGAGGTGGCGGCGCCGCCAGCGAATGGTCGCCGGAGCGTCCAGGATGGCGCGCGGAGGCGGCGGACGACGGCGACCGCGGCGCGTCGATTCCGGCGCAGCGGCGGCCTCCCGGCACGGCGAGCTTGGCGAGGTGGTGGAGAGCGGCGCGGCGCACCTCCCCGTATCCTTCGATTTGGACGGGGATGGCCGGAGCAGCGGCGTGGCGCGGCGGCCGGCGGCGGCGACCGCGGCGTCGCGCGAGCGAGAGGGGAGTTCGGTGGTCGTTTTGCAAAGAAGCCCCTGGCTTTTAGAAGAATTACAGAAAGACCCTCCCGCAGTGGAAGCCGTCGAATCCATGCGAATATTGGAAAGCGGGTGGGCTTTTTTGCAAAAAGACGGGAGACCGGGTGGGCGACCGGCTGACGTGGCGTGTTGTGATTGGCCAAAAATGGCGATGAACAGTAGAGCGCGGGTTTGGGGGCGACGTGGCTCGATCACGGACGTCCGTCGCGCGGATCGGACGGTTGTGGATTGCCCGCGACGTGGAGGGCTGGAACAGGCAGCGATTCCTCTGTCCATTGTATATAGTGTAATGTAATAATAGTTGACATGCTATTTCAGAACAACAAGTGATGTTATTGTTTAGGTTCATTCGAACTATTTGGCAGTGCCTTTTTATTTTTAAAGTTTGGTTGTTTATTGTTAAGAATGTAGTGACCACACTCTTCTTGCTACTAGAGGGTATATATGTTTGTAATCTAGAGAGGAGTAGATTGTCTATTTTTTACGGCATTTCCTGCATAGCATAGCAATGAGATCATGTGTGTTTTCCAGTGTATTACTCGCTTTCATCATCCAGCTTGTTTGGACAGGATGCTGCCATTTCTCATGGAGAACGGTGAGTCGACTTATCTGTTGAGCTGATTGTGATGTTGCCCACTTTAGAGTTTGGCTTTCTTATAGTGTGCTATTTGTTATTTCTCATGTAAGAAGACATGACCAAGTTAGAAGAGTGTCTAAAGAGAGACAAATAACATCGTCTGGATGGTAGAAGAACGCAATAGAGCTGAAGTCAATCTGGCCTCTCACCGATCCCTTTCTTCTCCTTCCTTTGACTCTCTTCATATTTTAGGTTCTAACCACGCTGCAATACATAATCTTTTTTCCCATCATTTAGTGAATGCAGGAGCAGAGGATTGTCGCAAAGTGAGCTGTCGACTGTAGCGTGAATTCTATGCATATCTTGCCTTGCAGGATTGGACTCTTCTCCAGAATGAATTTGTTTATGGTGCTCCAGTGTAACTACATTGGAGAGAAACATGAACATGATGACGTCTCAGTAACCCACAAAGAAATCGCTTCATACCCACTATGTAATTTCTTGCTTTCCCTACTTGATCAGGACTTGCTTCCTGTCCAGTACATAATATGTAAATACATCATCAATTGCTTATTATTTGCGTACTTGCCTTTATAATTATTGTGATCTCTTCCTAACTTCTGAAGAAACATGTAAGTTGTTGATCCTGTGATTTAGTAGGAACCTTTGATACGGACATATTAGTTCTATTGTTCTTATTTTCTTGCCACCTACAATCTATCAGCAGATTAAATTCAGTTATGCATTTTAACAAACAACCTATTAGTTATGCATCACTTATTCAAAATTGGGTTTCATGTTCTTCCCAAGTTCCTTTCTGACTTGAATCTTTAGTTCATTAGCTCTTACAGCAACTTTGTCTTATTTTGACATGTACTAAGTGATCCAGAAAAGCGTGCAGTTTCACGACCAATATTGTGAATAAGGTTTAAAGGGGATATGCCTTCATCTGCCATTGAGCTCAAGTCAGGCCAAGTAAGAAAGGTGTCAAGCAGGGGGGTTGTCTGCTCTGCCATTCCCTACACGAGCTTCTACACTCAGGCCCCTATTGGATTGCGGGTATTTGGGCCATAAACGGCCGGGAGAATTATACGGAGCTAGGAACATCCGTAAATTTGTGTTGACATCCGTCGTTTTCCAACCGGGGGATAATAGAAAGGTGAGCCAAGCAGGGCCTCAAGGTAGTAGCATCAGGCTCGGATATGTTTTGTGGTTATGACTGGACAAGTAAAAACTGATTTCCACCGATGTCCAGAATGATATGTTGATCAATGGTAGTTACAACCATTTTTTGAATTTCAGTTAAATTGTGCTGAAAAAATGACTTCCTTTATGGTTTGTTCAGTATTGATGTATTTAAGCTAACTTTAACCATATAACGTGAGTCTATGATCCTGCTTGTCTTTAACTTTGAGCATTTTTTTAAGGATGTTTGTAGTGATATTTGTATACTCGGCAAGTAGAAACCGATTTCCAATTGTTCACGAAAGATGTGTAACTATGCTAGAATTGACCATGCGACATGTGGGCCGTAGCAATACAGGGGGACTATCACATATTTTCGTCACCCGTTGCAACGCATGGGCATATTACCTAGTAATAGTAAAATGAAAGGACGCAGTGCAAGAGTCCACGGCGCGCGGCTCGTTTGCATGCGAAAAGCAATGCCTGGTGAGATGCCTAACGGACGGTATCGGCCGTCACGCGCGCAGATGGTTGCTTTTCTACCAGGCTTATCAAAGGAGTGCCAGTGGACGGTATCAGACGGCAGGCAGCCTATGCACAGCTACCACCCCGGGTAGAAAATCCGCGTCGATATATATATATGAATTATATAAAGATGGAGATGATTGGATATTGATCCAAAGACTTACAAAAATGACGGTCGTATAGGAAGTTGTAGCCAAAATACAATAATTCCAACAAATCAACATACATACTCCATCACAAAGTATCTTCTCGTAAGCTTCCCTACTTGCTACTGTACCAAACATGTGACATAATTCAATCAAATTCGTACTGCTGTTAATCATGTACGAGTAAAAAGTGTAGTACTAGCTATGTTTTGGGATTTTGTAACTATGAACTAGCCGACAGAATAAGTAGGTTCTCAAGTTCTTGCCACGTCTTAATAACCTGCATTCTTGCTCCCTTGTGCTCATGCAAGATGTTCCCAAGACATAATTGAGCATATATCGCCGAAATCCTACAGTTCGACATCACTTTGCTTGTACCATGGACTCAGTAAGTTATACTGGTTATGATTAGGCCAGCAAGGACATTTTGTTGTAACCGAATTCCCGATGCCTTCCAAGCCCATTGGTACACCGCAGTAGGAAACAGCTAGGCATGCAGGGTTTCTTGTCTACGTAAATTACACCAAAGTGTTCTCATGAGATTTTATTTATATCATACCAATATTAGAGGGACGCATTTACGTGCACATTTATACGAAGATAGGCATTAGTAGCTGCCATAATAGTCGTTGAGATTGAGTGAGTAAAGTGGATTCATCCTTCTCAACCACAGCTTGTGTATTATGCAATTAGTCAAAGTCATAAAGTTCTAAAATAACTTAAAATGCATAAAGCTGCATTGTAGAATGATGTGTTCACAAAAATATGTGATTTACTAGGCTCAAACAATTACACACTTCTAGTTACGTTATGGATCTTTCTCATCTATTTCTCCTGTATCAAACTAATAGTGTTTTTTCTAATATTTAGTTGAACAGTCTTCTTAAGTTGCATATAAAAAGCATGACTGAAATTGTACCTTTTAAAATTGTGCAACTTTAGTATAATGCTACTGCAAAATTATTCCTTGTGTCATATATATGAAGTAATATAAAGATGGAACTGATTATATATTGATCCAAATACTTAGAAAAATGACCGTAGGAAAGTTAAAGGCAAAATACAAATACACTATCCCAACAAATAACCATACATACCCACCGTCACAGAGTATCTTGGTATGAGTTCTTATGGCTGTGTACTTTTATTTGGTGGCCCAAGAGGCCAATTTTGCAGCAATTATATGTATGTCTGTTGCAAGGCCCAAGTAAGGAGCTATAAACTCGCTGCAACATGAAAGTCTAGACACTACTCAAAATTTACGTGCATTTGTAATACTATCACTTGGGTTTGCTCACAAAAAGCTAACACTGCCATCCCTCATCCCATGTCAACCCTCTCCCATCCCATCCGAAACTCAACATGTGGGCACACAAAGGCGATGGAACAATCAAAATCATGTCGTGCAACAAGAGGTAAAAAAAGAGGCTAGAATCACATCACGTTGCAATGCTGCTCACCTGATGTTTCCTCTTCATTTATTCCCTTTTGAAATCTTTTATAAATGTCGGGTTGATCCGCCTTCTTCTCGAGGGTTCCAGACTCAGGGTTATCCACCATTGTTGCCTTTTTATGTGGTGCTAGCAATTTTTTTATACACGGATCCATGACCACACGTCTCCGGAGACCGAGGAGGACTCCGAGACGACCAATCCTCGTACATAACCGGTGAGGAGACCATGCGTCTCACTATCTTCCCACAGGTGCAAACCCTAATCAATTGATAGTCGCGACACAAATTCAAGTTTTTTTGTTTTCTATATTTGCAAATAACTTTTTTTCTTTATGATGTGTGAAACTCATTTTGTCGCCAATTTATGTGTTTCTCCCTACTTCTATATGTTTCAGGAGCACATGGCATTCTAACGTGCTCGTCCTTTATTTTATTTTGTAGATTAGGAAAGATGGTGCTTCTAGACACGCACGTGCTGGTTGCATCAAGATCAACGCTCCGGTCGAACCCAACCGCCCCGATGTAAACAGAAGCAGGCGCAGGACAGAGACAGTGGCGTCCACTAAGGGCTTGTTTGGTAACTGCAATCCCGGGGCGATCCTGGTATTTTCCCGGGGAGAATTTTTCCCTAATCCAGAGGTCGGGAATAGAATCCCAGGGCTTTACACCTGATTCTTCAGATTCCCGACCGGAATTATTTTCTCTGAATATTTAACCCGGACAGCCAAAGAAGCCTAAGGCCGTCCACTAACCATAACTGCCCTGCCGCGTCACCAAATTACATCCTTATATATTTAAGCTGATTAATCAATTAACCCGACCGGTGGGCCCCACCGCACGACAGCCCCGTCACGCCACGCCACGCACGCACCTCTCCTACCTCCTCACTCCCACCATCTTCCCCAACCTCCTCCTCCTCCTACCCCATTTCTCGGCCTCACATCACAAAGATCTCCCAAAATCTCCCGATTCCTCGCCCGCCCTCGCCCCCGGGGACCCGTCTCCCCGCCGCTCCCTCCCCCTCGCGGGATCGGCTCGGATCCGCCCCGCTGCGAGCTGCAGCGGTAGCCCCCCGCGCCGCCATTTTGGCCACGCCGCGTCCGGTGGTTGGCGTCGGTTGCTCCGTTCCTGCGGTTACCTGATCTTGCGAGGAATCCAGCCGACATGGGCGGGGTCTGGGCGGGATTCCGAGCCTAGGTCGCGCGCGGCGGGCGCCACTCGCCATTTCATTCGATTCCGAGGAGGCCATGTCCGGTCGCTCCTTGGAGGAAGATTGATATTTTGGCCCGTGCTGTCTCCCGAGAATTCTCTCTATTCCCTTCGCCTTTCGTCCTCTCTGAAAGCCGGATCGCAAGATCCAATTCCCGCAGCATTTCTCATTTCATTGGCTCCAGATAGACTGTCCCTGTCAATCGCTCTCATTCTCGTCTCCCTCTCTCGCCCTCGTTAAAAATCCTCTCTTTCTCCCACCAAGATCCAATCCCCACCCCGCCGCTCGCATTCCGCGAATCCTTGCCGGAGATGACGCCGTCGGTGACGACGCACGCCTCGCCGCTAGTGCTCTCTATGCTCCTGCTCGTCTCCATCCCGGTCGTCTTCCTCCTCGCGCCGCGCCTCCTCCCGCCAAAGACGCTCCCGGCCATCCCGGACGCCGACGAGTCCGACGACCTCGCGCTCTTCCGCCGAGCCATCCTGTCCTCCTCCTCCTCTGCCGCCAAGCCGGTGGCGGCCAACTCCTTCTTCCACCGCCGCCCGTCGCCCAAAGTCGCCTTCCTCTTCCTCACCAACTCCGACATCGTCTTCTCGCCGCTCTGGGAGAAGTACTTCCGCGGCCACCGCCAGCTCTTCAACATATATGTCCACGCCGATCCCAACTCTGTCCTAGAGCTGCCCCCGACGCCCACCTTCCGCGGCCGCTTCGTGCCAGCCAAGGCCACGCAGCGTGCCTCCCCCACACTCATCTCTGCTGCCCGCCGCCTCATCGCCACCGCTCTCCTCGATGATCCATTTAATCAGTTTTTTGCACTCATGTCACAGTCCTGCATCCCAATCCACCCTTTCCCCACCATGTACAATGCACTCCTCTCCGACAATGCTGGTCCTCACGGCCGCCACCGCAGCTTCATAGAGATAAAGGACAACGACTGGGTGCTTCATGATCGATACTATGCCCGGGGTGAGAAAGTGATGCTGCCAGAGGTGCCGTATGATCGGTTTCGTGCTGGATCGCAGTTCTTTGTGCTGACCAGGAGGCATGCCATCATGGTTGTGCGGGACATGAGGCTCTGGAAAAAGTTTAAGTTGCCTTGCTTGATCAAGGAAAGGGACTCGTGCTATCCAGAGGAGCACTACTTCCCGACATTGCTGGATATGCAGGACCCTGAGGGGTGCACCAAGTATAGCCTCACAAGGGTGAACTGGACAGATCAAGTCGAGGGCCACCCACACACATATCATCCCGGGGAGGTGTCGGCAAAACTCATCAGGGAGCTGAGGAAGTCCAATTCGACATACTCATACATGTTCGCCCGGAAATTTGCCCCTGAGTGCCTTGAGCCGCTGATGGAGATTGTGGACTCTGTCATCCTACGTGACTAGGCCAGAAGCACCACCCGTTTGGGGTTGTCAGATACACTGAGATTATGAGGTATGAAGATGTGCGCTTGCTGCTGCCCTGTTGAAAGAACTAATCTTATGTCTAGGTGTTGTGTTGAGAGAGTTCTCTCTGAGTGGAGTGTACATAGTATGAAATGCAGGAGTTTTAGGATTTCTGAAATATGTATGCTTTAACACTTAAATAATAAAGTTGCATACTTCATTAAGTTGTTATGTCATTAGTTGGAACATTTAGTTTTTTTATCTTGTTATATTGTTGTTGGGCCAGCTTCTTATAGGTGTCTGTTTCTATCAAATTGAGCAAATGTATTTTCTCTCTTGCTAGATGTGCTATCATTGAATGTAAGTTGTCGTACTGCTTTCTCAATGGAGTGAAAACGCATATCTGTTGCTATTAGTGTTGCAGTTTGTATATGTGCATTGCTACAAAAATCTTTATTATCTTTCTTGATTCTTGTCAAACTCAATTGCCGAAGTAGTTTTTTCTGCAACATATATTTAAAATTTTAAATTAGCATTAATTGTAACTCAACGCTCTCTAGAATTTGCACTTCTTGGGCTCTGTTAGCAAAGAAAATTTAGGCATTGCTCTTTTTGTTTCCCGTGCAGGGTTGTGATGTGATGAGCAAGCGCAAGCTGGTCCGTCTATGCCCTCCAGATCTTTCTTGAGGAACAAACTTGTCCCATCCTTGCTCTTCTCTTCCGTGCTCCAAAGATTTTTTGGTAATAGATGGTGCTGGTCGGAGAGTATGGTATGGCCATGGATTATCGCTATGTGAGTATGCTGTTTGAACGGGACTACTTGGCAAGCAATAGGTCAGTAGGTAGCATGATCATCCTATGTATTACACGGACCTGGAGGCACTCTGTCAATACATTCAGCGAAGGACTGATCATTTGTAGTTTTATTGCGTATATAACATGACATGCCTGTTGTTGATAATATATTTTGGTATTATTTTGTTAATGTCACGGTTCCATTTCTTATGCTAGACTGGCAGTTTGAAAATATAATAGCAGCTAACAGGCATGTTTGACTTTGGCTGTACGCTTTTTTATAAGGATTTAACAAGGAGAAAAAGAAGAGTAGAGCTGCACTAACAATACAAGCATGCAATGCAAGCAGCCTTAAACCCTAAATATGCGGCTGTTGGGTGTGAAGATTCTTCCTTTACATATTTTGAACCCATTGGCCAAACTTTGTTAGGCCACTTTCTTCCCTGTGCCAAGGGCTATTGCTATTGCATTGTGTTGCCCTTAATCTTTGCCGCCCCCATTAGACATACTGATTGTCATGTTGTTTTGGGATGCAACAATGTAGGTTTGTTATGTTGCTATATTAGAGATGGTTAGTAAGGATGATCCTGGAAAATACACACATAATTTCAGGTCACAGATTGGTGATAGTGAGTTTTCTGCCAGAAGCACCTTAAAAGTTCTTACTGAGAAGATTCTACGTAAAATGCTAGGATTTGCGATACATTCAAAATAAATTAGTAGTAAACATGTGACAGAAAGTTGTGGAGTACAGACATGTCCTTTTCTTTCTAATAATATATGTTTAATCCTAAAGCCCTAACCAAGTTGATCTCTCTTTTGCTCTCACTTGCTGGCTTTCTCTGATAGAAAAATATGGGCAGTACAGATGTCTTTATCTGTCTAATATATATTGTGCATAGACCAGGATGATGATGCCTCTTTAAAATTGCCTCACACTTGCCAGCTTTCTCAGCGCGTTTGTTTTGGCTTTCAGTTGCTTAGATTTACTTCTGGCCATGAATCGGAATGGTTGATATTAACAGCTAAGCTTAGCAGCAGTAGCATTCTCCAGGAAATCGCCAGATGAAAACCACACTCTGATGTGAATAAAATCTGTTGCACTTTTGTATCATCTCACTTCATGTTATCTCAGAATACAAGTTGCTGTGAATCTGTCACGTACGCAAGTTGCTGGGATTGCCGAAACAGGCTTTCGCCCAGCTTTATAAATAAAGCAACCACCCACAAGTTTAACAACAGAGTCACCACAAATGCAAAGACAAGTCACATAACCAGCTCGGGCCTCAGCTCAAAACAAGCCCAAAGATGAAACAAAAACAGAAACAACTCCCGAAGGAGCAACGCTCAACGGCTAGATGAAGCAAGAAGTTGACGAGCCGCCAGCAGGAGCTTCTCGATCATCCCATCTAGCCGCGTCCTGTCCCGCCGCCTACACAACGGGTGCCACAGCTGCAAGAACGCCAAGAATTTAAACACAGCGTCAGAAGCCCGTCGAAGGAAGACACGCTCGATGACCATCTTATTGCGAAAAGTCCAAAGGGTCCAGGTCATCGTGGCAAACACAAACCAGAAGAGGCGCCTCCTCTTACCAGTATGGTTTGACTGAGCTTCCAGGAATTCGCCAAAGTCTTGGGCCTGCCAGGCAGGCCCAAGTGACTCTGAGACAAAACTCCATAGGAAGCGCGCCGCGGGATAGGAGAAAAGGATATGGGTACCCGATTTGTGATGGCGGATTCAAACTGGAGTTTGGAACATGCGATTTTGTAACATACAGGTTCGGTATCGGATTCGGTCGTGCGTTATGACAGTTATGAGTTCTCTCCAAGTAGGCACAAACCATATGTGGCTGTTATTCTCCTCATGCTATGGTTCCATTTCTTACGCCAGGCTGGGAGTTTGAACAGATAATAGCAACTAAAGGGCATATTTGACTTTCCGCTGTAGGATTCTTTTTCATAACGACTTTGTAAAGAAAAAAGGATTAGTAGGGCTGCACCAACAATACATTTCATGCAAACAGCCTTAAACCCTATTATGTAACTGTTGGGTTCAAGATTTTTCTTTTCCATATTTTGAACTCATTGGCCAATTTTGTTAGGTAGCCGTCTGCCCTTCCAAGGGGCTCTGTGTTGCCTTTAATCTGTTTATCTCCCATTGCACATATTGAACTGTTTATAAACCCTAAAGCCCTAGACTAAGTTGATCTTTTTTTTTTTCTCATTTTACCAGCCTGGTAGAAAAACCTGGGGAGTTGAGAGATGTATCTTTCGTCTAATTTGAAACCACCCTTTGACGGGAATAAAATGTGTTGAGCCTCGAGACTTGTATTAGGTTAGTAAAGTTACTGGAATTTGTGATTGGCAGGTTCACATTGGAATTAGAATTTGTGATTTTGTTGCACGCGGTTCAGATATTCAGCATTTTGAGTTCGGGCATATGACGGTTTTCTGAGTTCTCTCCAAGTAGGCCCAGATCATATCACAAGAAAGTAGTGAAACACGGCGGCTTTCACGCCATTTTCTTCAAGTTTTTGCAACAATCCTAAAGGCGGGAAAGAAAGAGAAAATGGCTACCGCGTACAGTACATGTGAAGAAGAATGGATTTTGTTTCTGCTCATGTTTGACACCACGCGCAACAATTTTTGACCATCTTATTAGGCTAACTTTTCCCCCTTCCTACGTTATGTACACAACAAAAAAAATTTAAAAAAATGTTAGCATGATCACTGCTAAATTCATTGAACAGATAGAAGGTTGATCCAGTTTATGAGGGAAACCGAATCCAAAAACCATACATACAACGCATTTCGGCTTACAACACACACACAACCTCTCGAGGCATGGGTCCCCCTGACTGGATCCTACCCCCAAGAGAAACGCGACGCCGGATAGCGCCACCATCGTCTAATCTAGAAGACTAGATCAGGGGTTCCCCCATAGCACATCGGGAAAAGCAAGATGGGGGCAGCTATATTGATGCCTCCAACGAGGGAGCGACGTCCAAAGGCACCACCTTGGAATGCACACATCAAATTTTAACTTTAGTTTAGCGCAACATAGCTTCTGCCAGCCGTGCATGCGCACCATGCCACTCTAGTTGTACCGTATTCCCATCTATCTCTCTGTCTCCCTTTGATCCAAATGAAGTGTCGTTGTACTAAATCTAAATCAGCGGCACTTAAATTGGAATAAAGGAAATAGAAACGCTGCGTACCTCTCCTTCACAGCGAAACCTAACACCCCCATCGGTTGTGGAATGGGCGAGCTTGTGGACTAGATAGCGGTAGCGATGGAGAGGGAGAGTCCTAAAAGTGGATGGGATCTACATGGATGTCACCCCCATCATCAACAAGGCATTTGTCCTCCCCTTTTGCTCCTACCTTTCTCTGTCGCGGCCGTCGACATCGGAATTTGACAAATTGACCAAGGGCAAATATGAGTGTCGTCGAGGACTGCGGTATCATTAAACAAAAGTATGGTATCCGCAATTCAATCACCAGCTCTATGCATTTAGGCATATAACATTGCTGTTAACCGAGGAACTGGAAGTTACTGTTCATATATGGGGGGAGACACACTATGAAGTTATCCAGATGTTGCTTAGGTAACAAACGACCAATTCTAGGTTACTACTGGGAAATTGTTAAATAGGACTATCCGATGGTTTTAATCCGAATAATTCGATTTTTTACTGAAATGTCTAACTTATTAGAGCACAATTTTTAATTAGTAAGTTACCAAATTTATCTGTTAAATAACTGCTCACTTACATAGTCATTGTACAGACTGTGGATTACATCTTTGTTTTATGTTATTAGGTTTACTGAATAATTATTTTTAGTTGTATGGTTTGACGATGTACTTATACGCATATGCATAGCTATCCGATTAATTTCATTTATGTCTCGAATCCGCTCCGTTTACCTTCCAAATTCACGATAACATATATCTGCCCCCGAATCCGCAACCTATCAGCTCTGCTCCAAATCCGATAAAAAAATGTGGTACAGGATATTGTAGAGACAAAATCATGTCCGATCCGATCCGTTTACATTCACTTTTTTTTAGACAAACCGTTTACATTCACCTTTTTTTTTTGAATTTCGTTTACATTCACCTGACTGTGTAAAGCTCGGCCCATGAGGCCACCATCTCCACCTAAACCATACTCCGCACCCACTAACATCGCTGTCACCCACGAGCTTTTCCTCAACTCCCCTCTCTCTCGCCAGCTCTTCCAAAATTTACTCCAAGTTGGCAGCTTAGTGCGTGCCGCTCCTGCCCCCGCGAATCTCGCCGCCGCCATGGCCCCCGCGCCGCTGCTGCTCGCCCTGGCGCTCGCCGCGCTCGCCTCCGTCTCTGGGGACACCAACGGGGTGCACGACCCGTGCACGGACACGCGGATCCAGCGCGGGGACGGCTTCACCTTCGGGCTCGCCTTCGCCGCCAACGCCGCCTTCTTCTCCGGCCCCACCCAGCTCTCCCCTGCGACCGCCGCCTCAACCTCGCCTCCCCCTCCCAGCTCGCCGTCTTCCGCCCCACCGTCGACGAGATCTCCCTCCTCACCGTCAACACCACCGCAGGCTTTAGCCCCGTAAGCGATCTCCCCCTCACGCCTTCCCCCTTCCTTCCCTGTGTCTTATACCCTTCTTGGTCGATTTTGTCCTCTCCGTTTGTTCGGCATAACTTGGATTCGTAGATCATGCGCTGCGTGTGCTTGTGGAAATGCGGGAGTAGGTGGAAGTCGGTTGGGTTGTTGCCGCAGCTCTGCATCTTCTGTTTTGGCCTGTGCTGGAGTCCGCGTTGGTTGGTATGATCCGTGTGATTTCCCTAGAATTTCTTGATCTAGTTGGAGCGATAGAAAGAGAGTAACGCTGCTGCTCAGTTGGTTCGCATGCACGCAAGATCTTCTTCCTTGCGTTAAGTGCATATATTATGACAAAGGAAAAGACCGAAACTAGCATGGCTGAATGCCTTCGCAATAGCAGCATGATGGGGATAGATAACTAGTTGTAATGTGGGGGAAGTTGACATAATCTCACACTTTCCTCTGTGACGAATGGTAGGATTAGCATTGCATGTCTTCTTCTTTTTCTGCGGGACTGGTATGGTTTGGTTATGTAACCTTATACGAGAACATATAAGGTGAAAGCTCAGTCTTGGTCAAAGGAAATAATGTTGGTTGAAGCACCAAGCAAACGTGAAAGATTCCAAAATTTGAGGAGGTAATTCTTTATTTAACCAAACATATCTAAATTTCAATCTCAAATCCTTCTGTTGGAAGAAACGAAACGGGAAATCTCTTTGATTTCAATTACAAAATGAAAATAAATATAAATAAATGGATGAAGACACTTTCACAGCTAATTTCTCTCTCTGTTTCTAGGAACACGTCCTGAATTTGAAGTCGAAACTCTGAACAGATTTGATAAAATGAAGGTCTGCCTCCCAAACAAACGGTTTCATCTTGAATATGTGCTTAACAGATAAAGAAACAATTCAATTTTTCACGTACATTGTAATTCATACCATATATGCATACATGTACATGTGCATCTGTGGTATGAAACCTGAAACTCATTGTCGTGGACTTTAATGACACCACACTTAGGACTTAGCTGATGAATTCTAATTTGATGCCTGACCACATTTAGAATTTAGAGACAATATGGTTATTGCCTGAAGGGTACATCATTATGGGAGTTTGGAAGGACTATTCTGCGATTCATCGTTCAACCATCCACCTAGAATGCAAACCCTCATTTAATGTTCTTGAAAGTCCCCTGTAACTTCCTGCCTCATGAATTCAAACAAAGCAAACAGAATATCTGCTATGCAAGTTATGCCGACAGATAACTAGGTGTATCTAAGAGAAAGGGGCCTGCTTGGGTTTTTTTAAAACGTTGCTATGTAGCCAATATGGTTGCTGCTGCTATATTCTTGGTATGATAACGGATCTCAGAGGTGCCTAGTCTGGTTATCTTGCTTGCTTCCATCAATGAGAAACTCAGACTTGGGAAGGGAACATAAGTCTTTGTTTTGGTGCTATTGTTGGGTAAATGGTCAAAGGTTTTCTACAGGATCTAGTTTGGCCAGTTTACTGTGTCGTCCTTATTTGGGATTTCCTTCTGTCTTTTTTAGTGTCAAGAAATTGGACAGACTTCTGCCTGTACTCATCTCCATTAAAAGTGGGTCCAATGTGGCTTGCAAAAGTTGGGTAAACCATGGTGGAATCTGTACTTCTGTAGTAGCATTTGTCAGTTCTCTGTCCTTAACAGCATCACGCTCCATCAACCGCCCCTTTAGCAGCTATGCAATTCGATGGCCCATTTTCCTCCCAAATCAGAGTGTTCTCTTCGTGACTGTTTCACCCTCTGGGGCCTTTGAACTTTCAGGATTAGCAGAGTCATTGTTTCGTTTTCGTCCTCAACCTTGCTCTTTCCCCCAATTCAAAAACTCAGGGGTAGCTCGTAGCTGGTATTGTTGAGACTTGATCAGCTCCTGGTGTGTAACTGAAAAAGAAGCATAATTTGTCCCAACTTACAGTAGGACAGTGTAACTGAGGAATGCTCCTCCTTTTGCCCGTGTGATATTACCTGAATTTATATTGTTTCATGGTTGACCAGTTGTCTCTGGATAGTGTTCAGTGTGTGCATACGACTTATATGACAAAAGTTCTTTGTATTTTCTAGGCCTCAGCTGGTGGGTTCATGGTAGCCTTTGCTGGTAGGAAGTATGCAGCCAGATCTCAGGCTGTCTTTGTCTCCAATAGCTCAGTCACAGTGTCCAGCTTCACCCTGGTATGGGACCACAGATTTACTATCGTTACCATCATCTATGAACTTTTAAGCAAGCAAATACTGAGTGTTATCGCTCTATGTTGATGTTGTTTCTAGGTTCTTGAATTCAACAAAGGCAGGCTTCAGAACTTGCACTGGAAGAAGGATGGGTGTGGTGCTTGCTCAGGGAAGCCAAACTTCATTTGCCTTGGCAAGCAAACTTGCGCCATTAGATCAAATATGTGCAAGAGCAATAACCAGGGATCCATGGACTGCAGTGTCGGCATCCAACTGGCTTTCTCTGGCACCGACAAGCACGAGTCGGTCCTCAACTCGTGGTACGAGGTGTCAAACCTGCAGCAGTACTCGCTCTACGGGCTGTACTCGAACGTGAAAGGCTCCCTGAGTGGCCAGTTCGACAAGTTCTTCTAGGCTTACGAAGCGGCCATTGTCCATAACACTCACTCCCCTGCCACTGCCTCTCCGAAACTCCCTAATGGTGTACTTAACAATCTTTTAGGTTTGCCCGCCAGGCTGATTGCACGCAAACTGATTTAGCTTGTGTGGAGATCAAGCTCATGGATATGTATGTACCTGTTCAGTCATTTTATGGAGTGTTCATTCTATTACTGTCTGCTTTTAACTTCAACTGTGTGACTGATTGTTCACTGTCAGTGGTGGTGTCTACTGTGCTGAAGAAATATCCTGTCATGACCAATTTGCGATTTTGCGTGTACAGAATAGCCCTAGAGGTCATGTTGTCAACATCATCTTCTTTGGATACCCTATTGGATTTATTATTCCATGATACAAAAAAAGAATCAACTGTTGGGCTGTTTATGTATTCAGGCATATATAACTTGCTCCTAGAATAAGGCCCCAAATCCACTCTAAAGCCACCTTTTTATGCACCGGGGCCAATCAGGTGAGAATTCTCTCAAGAGGGAAGTGGAGCTGTATGTCGGGAAATCATCTTCGGCTCAAAGGTGTAGATTCACCCACTGTTCGAAAATGCCATTTCCAAATGTCAAAAAAATCTAAACAATTTTTTTGGATATATGCCCACATATTTTATATTCGTACAAAAAAAATTATGAAAAAATAACATTTTTTGTGGTGTGTGTAAAAAAGACAAATTCCGGTAGTCCAAAACAAATTTTCGCGAAACATTTATTTGTCTTTTTTATCCAGGCCATAAAAATGTCATTTTTAACGAAACTTTCTGTGCAAACATTAAATATGCGGGTTTATATCCGAAATTTGTGTTTGGAATTTTTTGACATTTTAAAAAGTATTTAAAAAATAGTTTACCTAACGGGTGTATGTAGACCTACGATCCGAAACACCGTATCCATGTCTCCCTTGTGGTAGCAGGTGGACCGGGCAAAAAATTATCGTCGATGTGGCAACAAATTTGGAGCAATTTAAGAGGGAATCCTAGACTGCAGAGACCTGAATATTCTTGTTACAGACATAAGAAAGCCAAGGAGTTAGTGCAGCACCTTGGGATTTCGTCTATTCCATTGGTGCCCTTTGACTCTTGCATGGTTCTCGCGATAAAAAGGGAGGTAAAAGACAATGATGGAGGTGTTAGAGCATTCTGAGCGACCATGGAAGGGTCATTGTAAGGTTTGAAGTGAGAATAACATTTTGAATTTTGAACTCAGGAAGATAGGCCTTTGGGAGGAAACAAGCACAAGGGCGGCGATCAAGTAGGAGGGTGAGGTCTATCGTATTGTCCTCTCCTTTATGCTATGGTTGGAGAAAGGAAGCTCAAAGCCACTGCATTGTTTTGAGTTGGAGTATCATTCCTGTTTATGTTTGTTTGAATATTTTACAAGAGTGTTGGTCTATATAAAATAAAGATACATTTTTCCTATGTATTATTCTGCACGTGTTGATCACATTTATGGGTAGGAATACATTTTTATTTACATGTTTTGCCAGGGGCATGTGTTTTGCAATGTTGCTAGTGGCACATCTGTTTGAGACATTTACAAGGTTGTTAGTTCCACCTGTGAGTAAGAGTGGTAGAAGAGAAGTTAATTTACAACTAACACAAAACTTTGGAAGTAGAAAGGTCCATGCCTCCATGGCTCCATGGTGTGTGGCCGTTGTCCATTAGCTTCTGCAAAAAAAAAGTCATGACTCCTCATGTTGGTTGGAGCACATAAGTATATGTTGGTTGTTGCGTCATCTTCTGTTCCCCTGTCTGACCTTCGTGCTTACAACATGGCAATTAAATAGATATAAGAAATAGCTGCACCAGCCGAGAAAACTTACATGAAACATGCACAATTCATGCATAAGACCTAAAAAAGAATCGGATATAAAAAAAAAGACAGATTGTACGTATGTCACAGAAAACACCGACCGTCGAGTTTACGCGTGCTAAGCCTCTTTCTCCCTTGTGGATCCCATTGTCAGTCTACATGGCAGGGAGCTCGGGGAAGACGTTCGTTAACGGCGTCGTAGTTGTCCTAACCACCCATTCTAACTGGTACACTCGCCGGCGCCGCTGGCCGGAGATGGCTGAGGGAAGCCGCGGCTCTCCTTCTGTATTTAGTAGTTGTAGAGTCTCCAGCTGCTTGCCGGACTGGGGCGTTTTGCCCGTAGTTTTGAGCGCAACTCTAGATCGAAGCAGCCCGATCTGGAGTTTAGTGTTCCTCTTCCTTGCTTTGCTGCTCTTCTGGTCGGAGCTAGAAGCGGTGGAGAGGGCTGACGTTCTCCTCAATAAGGTAGCTGGCTCTGCTTGGTGCGGTCCAATCGAGCTGCTCGCATTTTTCCTCTGGCCGGCCTTGGTGGCGAGGGGAGGAGATGGATAGGTGCCTCGTTTGCTACAGCGAGTGGTGCCGGGCTCGGTGCGCTCGTTGGTGGAGTGCTTTCTTCTCTGGCCAACCGTGGAGGCGGGGGGGGGGGGGGGGGGGGGGGGGTGGAGGAAGCTTGGCGCCGCCCGTTGTGCTTCGGGTCAGTGTGTGTGTGCTTTGCTGTTTCTCCTGGCCGGCCGTGGTGGCGGGGGGGGGGGGGGAGGAGAAACGAGGCGTGCGGTTGATGCAAGGCAGTTATCCCGGCGGCGATGCAGGCGAGCTGCTGGAGTGGAAGGATTTGTTGATGCTTCGAGCTCCATGGTGGAGTTCTTCATCATCGAGTTTTACCCGCTGCCTGAACACGTCTGCTCTTCGGACTCTTTACCGAGTCAATCTTCTACGCCTGTCTCCTCCCATCCGTGGCAGGAATGGCGAGTCTGGCGGCGGGCCGCTTGCCTCTGATGGTGTCGGCGATGAGTCCTGGGCTGTGAGGTACTACTGCTCCTTTATTACTCTTCTTCCATTAGGTGATGTGGTGGCGAAGAATGGAGGCGAGGATGGGGTGAGCAGCAGCGTCAAGCAGCTCTGGAGCTGGGAAGAAATCTTCTTGAGCACTACCTCGGCGGCAGGTTGTAGCCGTCCGACATCCAAGTTCAGGAAATGGCCTATCCAGAAGCCGGCTAAGGGCTCCGGCAATGTTTTACCTCCTGTGAGAGGCCCCTTTCGAGGTCTGCTGCTGCGTTCAACGCCTACTCGGTTGCAAGTGGTTTCGTCCCCGCTTCCGGGTACGGCGGCGGTCGTGCTGATCTCCGGCTCCGTGGTGGACAAAGAGAAGGACCTGATTGTGTTTTTCTATCTGTATGTAAGGTCTTTTCTGCAATTACCAGGGACCTATGTGTAATACCTTATCTTATGGGATCCTTTGTAACAAAATGTACTTCCACCGCTTGGATTTAATGTGATGCTTCCAGCCCCTTCGGGGGTGCTCCTTGTGCAAAAAAAAAAACTGATACACTCAGTCCTCTCTCTCTCTCTCTCTCTCTCTCTCTCTCTCTCTCTCTCTCTCTCTCTCGCTCGCTCGCTTCCCTCTATGAAAACCTCAAATCCCGGTGGCGGCGCGCATGAAAGTGCATGTGTTGCCCCATGCGTGGTTTTGGTAATTAATGACAATCCTTATGGACTAATGTTTGCATTGAGATACACTTGTAGATCTTGTCCATAGGTAAAGATTGGAGTTCATGTGTTGGACTCTAGAAGATTTCATGATGACCAATGCTCTATTCAAGGGTTTATATGAAGAATGGTCATGTGTAGAGAAGATGAAGTGCAAGCTCAATATGATCCAACTCGAAAGATATCATTTGATTGAAGCTTGCAAAGGAGACATGAAGACGGAGCTTAGCGAGGCCCTCCCATAATGGAGTATGGGGGAGCATTTGGAGAAGTCTTCATCAAGCATGTGCTAGCAAGCACAATCAAGAAAGGTGTTCCAACTTGAGAGAGTCAAGATCGTCATCATCGAGCTCAAGTGGAATGCGCAAGGCAAAGGTATGATCTTGATAGGTTTTCTATTTTACCGGTCTCATGTTGTTAGTGGGAGACCGGGTTTTAGGATAGACGGCGTACTATCAAGAGGGGCTCTCAAGTGAGTAACTTGATCGCATCTTTGTGGAGAGCTCAAACCTTTGCATACTTGGCATTCATCTTTCTTGGTTCTTATTTGGTTTTCTCCTTGTTGGTTTTGGTGCTTGTTGTGATCTTCACGACAAGCCCAAGTTCACCGAAAACGAATTTCGTATGGAAAACTTGTTGCGTTTTCGGTTTTGGAGGTTTGCCGGTTATTCCTTTTTAGAGAGGTTTTACCTTTCTCCATTTGGTTTTATCTTCCATTGTTGGACTATGATGTTTCTCTGCATGATCTTGTAAAGCTCTTCGTTGCGATTCCAACGAGCCCGAGAACATCGAAAACGGAGTCCGGATGATCAAGATATCTTCGTTTTCGTGTTGAGTGTTTCTGCAGTTTTCTGAGGGGCGGAAGTTCCGGTTTGGCCGGAAATTCCGGCCATCCGGAAGTTCCGGCCAAATTTCCGGCCAAAGTTCCGGCCGAGTGCAGAGAGTTTTTTAGTCGCTTTTCTGGGGGTCCGGAAGTTCGGACGGAAGTTCCGGCCTCAACCGGAAGTTCCGGCCCAACCGGAACTTCCGGCCTAAGTGAAAACTGTGTGGTTTTGAAGGCAACGGCTAGAATTTCTGGAGGGGTATAAATACCCCTCCACCTTCCTCCAGCCAAGTAGCTCGCCCAGATTTCTCTCTCCTCCATTGTTGCAAGCTCATTTCTTTGATATCTCCCAATCCCTCCACCCAAACTCTTTGATCTTTGGAGGATTGAAGGAGAAGACCTAGATCTACATTTCCACCAATCAATATCTCCTCTAAGTGAGGGGAACCTAGTGGATCTAGTTCTTGGAGTTCTTGTGTGGTTCTCCTCTTTGTTCTTCCTCTCTTATTCCCCCATAAGCATTTGTTGCTTTGTTGGAATTTGAGAGTGAAGGATTTGAGCACTTGTGCTCTTGCCTTTTGCATTTGGTGCATCGGTGTGCTCTCCACGAGGATTCGTGGAAGTTGAAAGCGTGTGAACTTGTTACTCTTGGGTCCTTGGACCCTAGACGCCTTTGTGGTGGTTGGACCCTTGTGTGGTCACTTGAAGCCGTTCGGGAGCCCCCAATCCATTGTGGGTTGTGCCTCGGATTGTTGTTGAAAGCCGTTCGGGAGCCCCCAATCCCTTTGTGGGTTGTGCCCGGATTGTTGTTGAAAGGCTCCGGATTCCGCCTCGAAGGAATACCGATAGTGGAAGGTGAACCAAACCTTTGTGGTGCGGTTCATCGGAGAAGAGGGTGAAACCTTTGTGGTTGTTGAACCGTTGTGTCGGTTCACACCTCTCCAACGAGACGTACTCCCTTTCAAGGAGGAACTCGGGAATACATCCTCGTCTCCGCGTGCTTCGGTTATTTCTATACCCGAGCTTTACTTATGCACTTTACATTGTGATAGCCTTCGTGCTTGAAGTATTCTATATTGCTATCACCTTGTTGCTTGTCTTGCTTAGCATAAGTTGTTGGTGCACATAGGTGAGCCTAGTTTATTTAGGTTGTTGGCTTGTTAATTTAAACACCTAGTTTTATTCCGCAATTAGCAAGCCTAAACCGGAAAAGTTTTAATCGCCTATTCACCCCCCCTCTAGGCGACATCATTGTCCTTTCAATTGGTATCAGAGCCTGGGCTCTCTTTTTGGGCTTTACCGCCTAGAGAGTAAAAGATGTCGTTTAGGGAATTAGTGCACGATCCCACTTTCATATTCGATGGCACAAATTATGATGTTTGGAAAATTCGCATGCTTAATCTTTTTAGGGCCATGGGTCCAAATTATATTAAGAGGATTGTGGATGTGGGTTTTTCTCCTCCAAAGGATTCTCAAGAATTATCTTTAGAGGATGAGGAAAACTCTCATCTCGAGACTCTAGTTTCTAATGGTCTTATATGTGTTTTGAGCGATGTAGTTCTTGCTTCAATCATGCCTTTTCGGAACGCTCATGAGCTTTGGACCAAGCTTCAAGATATATATGAAGTGTCCAAAATTATTGAGGATGATTGTTCCCTTCCACTCCGGCCGTGATGAGTTCACAACTTCTTCCACTTCACCAACATGTGATTTGTCACAAGGTAATGATATGGTGAGTGGTGATAGAAATTGCATTGGTGATGGTGAACTTACTATTGATTATACTTCTTCTCTATCACATTGCAATGTTCTATCTTTGGACTTAAACTCTTCTAGCACTCCAAATGTCATACATGCTAGAGTTGATAGTCCTTGCATATCATGTAATAGTTGTTTAACTAAATCTCATGATGATATGCTTCATATGTCTTGTTGCCATGAAAACAATGCTTCCATATCCTCTAGTACTTGCATGACTAACAATGTAGAGGAATCCCAACATTTGTTGGAACAAGACATGGACCTAAATGGTGCTTCAAGTTATACTTCATCCTCTTCAATCATTAATCATGTTTGCCTTATGGCTAAGGATTCCGAGGTGTCTCCCACCTCAAATCCAAATTGTGATGATGTGGATGAGGATTCTCATGAAGAAGGTTTTGATTTTGAATCCTTAACCAAGATGGGTGAGATGGTACTTGGTGCTCTCCCCAAAGGTAGTAAGCTATCCCTCCTCTATGTGAAATCATTGCTTATGTTATAGAGTAGGGAATTTATTGAGGATTTGGAAAGTCAATTTGATGAGAAATGTCAAATTGAGAGGGATGACTCTATTACTATAGCTTCCTTGAAAGCTTCTCTTGAAGAAGAAGAAGACTTAGGTCTTCTCTTGAAGAGAGACTTGAATCTCTTGATGAGTCTAATGATCTTATTATTGCTAAAATCATTAAGGAAAGAGATCATGCCCTTGCTAAATAAAGTGCTTAAAAAGGAAAAAGTTGAATTTGGTGTTGGCAATGCTAGACTAAGTGAGGACATAGAGAGACTTGACAAAGCTCACAAGGCTTTAGAAAGTGAACACTCTCTCCTTATCAAGTCTCATGATCAACTCCAAACTCAACTATCTAAGAATGATAAGCTTGCCAAATTGTCTCCTTCTATTTCTAATATTAATGATGCTTGTGCTACTAACTCCACTTCTTGTGAAGCATCTATTTTGAAGGAGAATGTTGAGCTAAGGGCTCAACTTGAGTTGCTATCTAGCAAGTATGGGAAATTGGAAGAAAGTCATGAAAAGCTTTCTAGCTCTAATGATGATCTTCTAGCATCCCATGCTAGGCTAAAGTTAGCTCATGAGGCTATTATGTCAAAGGTAACATCTTGTGAGCCTCATGTGGACAAAGGCACAACTTCTACTAAAATGCTTTATTGCCATGTGCTAGTCCTAGTGATTCATCCACTCACAATATTGCTACATCTTGTGATGAATTACTTTCATTGCCTTGTTGCTCTAACAATGAAGCTTCTACTTCCTCTAGTGTTTTTGTTGATACTAACCATGTAGAGGAACTAAATGAGCTCAAGGCCCAAGTCACTTCTTTGAAGAAAGACTTGGAAAAGCGTCATGTTGGGAAGTCCACACTTGACAATATGTTGAGTGTTCAAAGACGCCCCAATGACAAGAGTGGACTTGGATTCAACTCCAATAACAAGAACAAGTCCAAGTCTACAAGAAGAACAAGGGCCAAGAACAAGTTAAAGATTCGGCCAAGATTGTTTGCTTCAAGTGCAAAGTTGAAGGGCACCATGTTAGATCTTGCCCTTTGAAGAAGAAGGCTCTTAGTGAGAAGCAACAAGGGAAGAAGCCTCAAGTTCAAACTCAAGTTCCTCAAGTTGAAGAACACCTCTTCCCAAGAAGAATCAAGCTACTCCTCCTCAAGTCAAGATTCCAACCAAGAAGAGAGGAGGAAGTCGATGTTGCTACCTATGCCGTGAGAAGGGTCACCTTGCTTCTTCATGCACAAATGGTACCTTATCCAACCCCATTATTATTGATGATGTTATTCTCTTGGAAGGATAAGGTTGGCAATGTGTTTGCCAAATATGTTGGGACTCAAAGTGGTGTCAAGAAAAGAACCATTTGGGTTGCCAAACCTATTGTGACTAACCTCTTAGGACCCAACTTGGTTGGGGACCAACAAGCTAAAACTTGATCAATAGGTGTTGTTGGAGGGCATTGGAGACTTGGCTACATCATGAAGAATTAAGGGATCTTCATCAATTATATTCTCTCAAGCCAAGTCATTTGGATTATATTGTTCTACTCATATCCAATGTTTCCTCCTTGCGGTAACTTTTATTTAAATCATATATACATTGAAAGTTGCTTGCACCCTTGCATGTGTTTGGTTTTGTACCTTGCTAGTGTTTGTATGTGTTGTGCTCTCTACTTACTTATCTTGAGAAATCAAGTATGTGTATGTTGGTTTGCACACCATTTACTTGTGTTGAGCCTTATTGCTTTTATTTGATATATTACCTTGTTGGCTCTCTTTTGAGAGATTAATGGACCATTCCATTTTTGGAGAGTGATATGCTTCGTGCACTTCACAAACCAAAAATGTGTGTACATGAGGAATACCACTTAGTGATGATATATCAATCTTATCTATTCTCTATGTGGTATGTCATGCTCATGAGAAATTCAAATTCTATTATGTCCATTAATTTCTCGAGTTGGTTTTGTTTGCCTCTTGCTTTAAAAGAAATGGATTATCACATTATGGGGGAGTAATAAGCTATGTGCATATTACAAGCCTAGAAAATGTGAACATGTGAGGTGTTGCCACCTAGAATTGATATTCTCATTATCTTTTCCTTTGTGGCATGTTTCTCAAACAAGTTCCTTTTTGCTTAAATGCTTTGCCTCTCTCGTTGGATCTTGTTTGTGATGGAATTTCTTGATATGGCTTTCCCTAAATATGTTCTCATATATCTCTTTGGGAAACCAATTGCTTCAAGCTACTCCTTGGAGTTGCTTTGCATATTGCGTGATTTTTGAAGCTATCAAGAATATCTATCTATCTAAGCATGGCTTTTAATTCCTATCCTTTGCCATATGCTTATGTTTTGTGAATATGATCTTGAATATATCTTTGCAATCCACCACCGAGAAATATCTCCATACATTACTTGTCTTGACAAGTGATAATCATATTTGTGGTAAATATATTGATCATATTCACTTTGGCTCTTGCTTTGAATTGCCTTATTTGATTGCCAAGGATTTGTTTTGATCTAACTCTCATTTGTCTTCCTTGTATCTTTTGGATCCTTTATTGCTCTACTTGAAATTTGTTTTGTGCTTTCTTGAGTTGGGAAAAGCAATGAACCAATTCTTGTGCATTGATTCAAAAGTCATACTTCTTGATAATGCACTATTCTTGGGAAGCTATCCTACTTTGAGTAAAACACCGTTCTTTAAATTGGTATTGCAATTTCTTGCCTTCTTGAACATGACTAGTGTTTGAATATATATATATATATGGAGAGTGATGATCTCATTTGTGTGCATTTTGTATTCAAATGCAAAATCTTAAATAATGCACACATCTTGGGGGAGCAATCCTATAGGTTTTTGAACATTAGTTGTCTTCATTTGATATTTGATCCCGATGACGTGTCTCCTTGGAAGACAAACATTTTTCGTCTTGGTACTTGTGCCATCATGAAAAGTGTAGAGGGTTTGGTTTATTCCTTGATGATATTTTCATCATTTGGTATCTTGATTTCATTGGTATCTTTTCAAAGTGGTATCTTCACTCATGTGTTGATTTGGGTATTTGATATAATTTGGACACTTTGTTTTCTTGTCACACTTGTGTGTGCTTTGTTGGTTTACTTGGTGTTTTGTCTAAATTATATCTTTTGGTTCTTGAAAGTCATGTGCATGCATATTTATTATATGTATATCTTATGGCATGCTTACTTTCGTTGATCCAATATATAGGATAAACTCCATCAAATCCTAAATGCTAAGATGTGCATGAAATTCAATTTCATATCTATATGCACATATTATGTGGAGTTTGTCCTATGTATTGTAGTTGCTCTAACTACTTTGGACCCAATGAGTTTGGGTACCATTTTGTACTTGAATTTGTTTTAGGTACATTTGGAGATGCATTGGAAGCTTGTCTCATCTACAAGGAAGGTGTTGTCACCATGTGCTTATTGGAGCCAAGCTTGGATGATCATGAGCTCCTATCTTCTACATCACCAATGCTATCTCGGTAACAAGTATCTACCTCATGCATACTTTTCTAGCTCTCAACCTTGTGTAGGTTTTTCATGGCATGAATCTCTTTGGTTGCAATTCTTTTGATTCTTGCAAAACGTCTTTATTGCAAATGTGAGTAAGCCGGGATGATTACATATAAGGGATATATATTCATTTCATGATTCATCGATCCCATTTATGTCAATCTAGCACTTTCTACTTAAAGTCTCTCATGTGCAACATTGATGTTTTCAAAATCATTTGCTTTGTGATACTTGTTATCTTACTCGGAGCATCCCGTTTATCACCTTTATCCTTTGTGGATAGTTTTTGATGCTATGATGAGTATGTGTTGGAAGTTCATCTATATCCCTTTAAGATAAAATTGAGCTTTGTGCTATGCTTTTAAGCAAAATCTTATTGGTGTATTTATGACTTCCTCTTGGATATCATGACCCTTACCTTTGTACCTATTTTGTGTGTACATGTTTATTTGTGGACTTATATCTTCGTGATTCGTGTCTACTTAGAAACTTATACACATGAGAATAGTTACATCTTTAATTGATATTCCAATTCTTTAGTGACCACCTCTTATTGCTTTTGATTCTTTGGTGGTTTCTAAAAGGCACAAGCTTTATTTTTTGTGTTATGCTTTTGCATCCTTCTAAGCTTGTGGAGCTATTTGATTTATCTCCGTTGGTGTGTGAGTATGTGAAAGACATGATATGCACTATGTGCAACACTTTTTGAAAGACTATGTTGATGATTTTGCTCATCCTTGTATTAGTCTCCTAAAATGTCTTTATATCTCACACCCATCCTTTTATTTGCCGCTCCTTGCTCATGTTGCAAAATGAGTGTATTTGTTGCAAGTTGTTTGCCTCACTTCTCATTTATATTCTCTTGCATGGGCTTGTGTTCGAATTTATCTAGGAGGGAGTGAGGATTCCATGTTGTGCACACTATATTGAAATAGAAATCCTATTTGTGCACGTACCTTGGGGAGTTCCCTCTTGATATTTAGAACATTTTTCGGATCCTTTTGATTGCTTGCTTCTTTCGTTGAAGTATCTTTCTATTTGATTTTCATTTGCAATCTTTGGATCCTCAATATAGTTTGATCTCCTTTCCAACTATTCGTTATTGGATATGTGCATTTGATTTCACTCATATTATGAGAAATGCACACATTATGGGGGAGCTCTTATTATATTGGCCTTCTTACTTTTCACCCATTTCGGCAATCGTTGCCAATGGGGGAGAAGTTTAGAGGGTTTAAGAGTTGTTGGTTTTATGCTTTAGTTTCGTTCTCAAGCATTTGCCTTTCTTGCTCTTGCATCCTTGCTCTTTGTGTTGCTTGGTTGCTTAATTCATTATATAAACCCTCGTAAAAGGGATTGTCATCAATTACCAAAATGGGGGAGATTGAAAGTGCATGTGTTGCCCCATGCGTGGTTTTGGTAATTAATGACAATCCTTATGGACTAATGTTTGCATTGAGATACACTTGTAGATCTTGTCCATAGGTAAAGATTGGAGTTCATGTGTTGGACTCTAGAAGATTTCATGATGACCAATGCTCTATTCAAGGGTTTATATGAAGAATGGTCATGTGTAGAGAAGATGAAGTGCAAGCTCAATATGATCCAACTCGAAAGATATCATTTGATTGAAGCTTGCAAAGGAGACATGAAGACGGAGCTTAGCGAGGCCCTCCCATAATGGAGTATGGGGAGCATTTGGAGAAGTCTTCATCAAGCATGTGCTAGCAAGCACAATCAAGAAAGGTGTTCCAACTTGAGAGAGTCAAGATCGTCATCATCGAGCTCAAGTGGAATGCGCAAGGCAAAGGTATGATCTTGATAGGTTTTCTATTTTACCGGTCTCATGTTGTTAGTGGGAGACCGGGTTTTAGGATAGACGGCGTACTATCAAGAGGGGCTCTCAAGTGAGTAACTTGATCGCATCTTTGTGGAGAGCTCAAACCTTTGCATACTTGGCATTCATCTTTCTTGGTTCTTATTTGGTTTTCTCCTTGTTGGCTTTTGGTGCTTGTTGTGATCTTCACGACAAGCCCAAGTTCATCGAAAACGAATTTCGTATGGAAAACTTGTTGCGTTTTCGGTTTTGGAGGTTTGCCGATTCCTTTTTAGAGAGGTTTTACCTTTCTCCATTTGGTTTTATCTTCCATTGTTGGACTATGATGTTTCTCTGCATGATCTTGTAAAGCTCTTCGTTGCGATTCCAACGAGCCCGAGAACATCGAAAACGGAGTCCGGATGATCAAGATATCTTCGTTTTCGTGTTGAGTGTTCTGCAGTTTTCTGAGGGGCGGAAGTTCCGGTTTGGCCGGAAATTCCGGCCATCCGGAAGTTCCGGCAAATTTCCGGCCAAAGTTCCGGCCGAGTGCAGAGTTTTTTAGTCGCTTTTCTGGGGGTCCGGAAGTTCGGACGGAAGTTCCGGCCTCAACCGGAAGTTCCGGCCCAACCGGAACTTCCGGCCTAAGTGAAAACTGTGTGGTTTTGAAGGCAACGGCTAGAATTTCTGGAGGGGTATAAATACCCCTCCACCTTCCTCCAGCCAAGTAGCTCGCCCAGATTTCTCTCTCCTCCATTGTTGCAAGCTCATTTCTTTGATATCTCCCAATCCCTCCACCCAAACTCTTTGATCTTTGGAGGATTGAAGGAGAAGACCTAGATCTACATTTCCACCAATCAATATCTCCTCTAAGTGAGGGGAACCTAGTGGATCTAGTTCTTGGAGTTCTTGTGTGGTTCTCCTCTTTGTTCTTCCTCTCTTATTCCCCCATAAGCATTTGTTGCTTTGTTGGAATTTGAGAGTGAAGGATTTGAGCACTTGTGCTCTTGCCTTTTGCATTTGGTGCATCGGTGTGCTCTCCACGAGGATTCGTGGAAGTTGAAAGCGTGTGGACTTGTTACTCTTGGGTCCTTGGACCCTAGACGCCTTTGTGGTGGTTGGACCCTTGTGTGGTCACTTGAAGCCGTTCGGGAGCCCCCAATCCATTGTGGGTTGTGCCTCGGATTGTTGTTGAAAGCCGTTCGGGAGCCCCCAATCCCTTTGTGGGTTGTGCCTCGGATTGTTGTTGAAAGGCTCCGGATTCCGCCTCGAAGGAATACCGATAGTGGAAGGTGAACCAAACCTTTGTGGTGCGGTTCATCGGAGAAGAGGGTGAAACCTTTGTGGTTGTTGAACCGTTGTGTCGGTTCACACCTCTCCAACGAGACGTACTCCCTTTCAAGGAGGAACTCGGGAATACATCTCGTCTCCGTGCTTCGGTTATTTCTATACCCGAGCTTTACTTATGCACTTTACATTGTGATAGCCTTCGTGCTTGAAGTATTCTATATTGCTATCACCTTGTTGCTTGTCTTGCTTAGCATAAGTTGTTGGTGCACATAGGTGAGCCTAGTTTATTTAGGTTGTTGGCTTGTTAATTTAAACACCTAGTTTTATTCCGCAATTAGCAAGCCTAAACCGGAAAAGTTTTAATCGCCTATTCACCCCCCCTCTAGGCGACATCATTGTCCTTTCAGCGCAGTTCTGCAAGCGGCGCACGAGTCGGAAGCAACGGGGTCCATGACATCTTCTTCGGGGAAGATGACTATTGTGATAACTCTAACCTGCGCGCCATGAACCATTCGTTGTTCCTGGTGGCCGCCGGGGCCAAGGTCTAGAATTCCTCTCTTGGCGGTGGTGAGTAAGTCTTGTGTCCCATACCTCACCGATAGTAATTTTAAGTCGGTATTTAGGCCACTCCACATCCTTCCTCTTCATTGATCTACCTATCCCACCTTACTAAAAAATTTCTACATTATGCACTTGTTTAAAATAAAAATAACAAGTCACTTATGTATTTGTGATGTCACTATAGCAATCACAAGTAAACTAGAGCTATAATGTTACACATAACAAATAAAAAAATCTCACATATATTTCATGAACAAATACTTCACATTATGTCACACATTATAGTTATTTGATTCATAGCATATCAATCATAGCAAAAAATAAGAAGATCCGATAATAATAATAATAATAATAATAATAATACAAACTACTATCCAAACTAAAATGCTCACTTGATCTGCACAACGTAGGAAACTTCTCTCCGTGTTAGGGCCTTCGAAGGTAACATATTTTAATATTTATGAAGTTTTCCCATATGGTCACAAATGTGTCTCTCTTTGTCGCGGTATCAAGATCTCGTAGATAGTTTTGGCCTTTTGGGGACCTAAAACATCACCGCAAGCCAATAAAATATATAAATCCATGTTCAATCGAGAAACGAGAGCTCAAATAGAAAATTCCCCAAATCGGGAACTCTAACCTAGCCCTAGTAGACAAAGGTTAACTCACGCCAAGCTTGAAGATGTTCGAGGAAGGCGCCGATGCGATAGCAGAGCAGCGAGGTGGCCAGAAGCGGGGAGAGACATAGCAGCGAGAGAGTGAGCCAGCTAGCGTGGGAAAAAGAAAGATGGTTGCCTTTGACTCGGCCACCAACATCACTTCTAAGGGCCGTTAACGGTTGTCTGTCCCCACCATTACCTCCTTGCCACGTACTCTCTCCGTCCTTGAAAGACCGTACGTTTGGTAATTAACACACAAAAGTGTTAGACACATGCGTGCATGCAACCATTGAGAGAAGACCATTTAATGAATGTTGCTTGCATTCGGTAATTAAGTCACGGGCTCAAGGGAATAAATTGTCATGCACCCAATAGATTGACTCCAAATTGTTGCCATGAGTTAATTAAGGATGATCAAATTAAAATCAATGTGTATTGGGAGTGTTGACGTACACTCTTTCTTGGAAAAATTTGAATACAGATGTATAGTCTTTCGAGGACGGAGGGAGTAGGTCTAACAGCAAGGCCGACAAGTCAAAACGAGGTTTAGCATGCATAAACTCAAAAGTCGGTGCTTTATGTGTCAGTGTTTGGTCTCATTGGTAGTTCTTGTAAAAAAAATTGGTATTTCGGTAATTTTGTTGTTTTGTGTCCGAACTGTGGTCTTTTTTTTCATAATCTCGTCGCATTTTTTTTTTATATGTCGTCGCATTTGCTTTCTTGGCTTCTTTGCCAAATGATGATGTGCCTTCCTGAGCTTTTGCGCTAGCCACTTCCTAAAATGCCCTTCGAGTTGTTCAATAATCGTGGGAGTAGTTTAGGTCGTTTCCACGCCAATTATTTCGGGCCGGATGTAGTACTCCCTCCGTTCCATAATGTAAGATGTTTTAAAGATTCCAAAACAGACTACATACGGAACAAAATGAGTGAATCTACACTATAAAATATATCTACATACGTATGAATTAAGCAAAAGGCCAAAAGCTAGAAAGTCTTAGAGCATCTCCACCGTCACACCCCAAATTTGTGTCAGGCACCCCCCCCCCCCCCCAATTGAGGCCCAATTGGGGTGTCGGACATGTGTCCGACCCTGCCCCAAGCGGCACCCCAAACCAACCCCTCATTTTTTGATCATTTCTATCTAAATTCTAAAAAAAAACTTCATTGCTAAGTTCAATAGTAATTCAAATATAGAACATGTATAAATTATTACAATAATTCAAATTCTTCGAGTTTCCGAAACAACACATGGAAATCAAACTGGCTCTGGTTGAACTATGTTGTTTGCTTTGATCACGCATAAGTGCGCCACAAGGTCATTTTGCAAGTGCCCGTGTGTTGTTTCATAACGAATTCGCCGATACATGGCAAGAATTTCAGAAAACCTGGCCGACACGCGTGACTATGGCTCGGCCATAGGCCCCTGGTAATCAAACATCTCGTTGATCAATGGCCTCCTCGTATCCCGCTCACTCTTGATGATCATGTTGTGCATGATAACACAAACATTTATGATCTCACATATCTGATCTAGCGACCAAGATAGACAAGGGTAACGTACAACGGCAAACCTGGCCTGGAGCACACCAAATGGCCGCTCCACATCTTGCGGACAGACTCTTGCCTCTTTGCAAAATGGCAAATTCTCTCGCCAACAGGGTTATGGATAGTCTTCACAAATGTTGACCAATTTGGATAGATGCCATCCGCAAGGTAGTGCCCCTTGTCATACTCATGCCCATTGATCACATACTTACACTCCGGAGCTTGACCTTGTGAAAGTATGAGAAACACCGGAGAGCGTTGGAGCACATTGATGTCATTGTGAGCACCGACCATGCCAAAAAATATGTGCCAAATCCAAAGATCATAACCAGCCCTAGCCTCAAGTATCACACTGCACGCTCCATGATGTCCTAAACTATACATATCCCCTGCCAAGCGAATGGGCAGTTCTTCCAATCCCAATGTGTGCAATCGATGCTTCCAATTATCCCCGGAAATCCTCTTGCTTGGCCTTGAGCCAAGAGACGAGCTGTGTCTGCCGCATTTGGTGCTCTCATATATTTCTCTCCAAACACTTTCACCATTGCCTTGCAAAACTTGTAGGTGGCTTCAACTCCGGTGGTCTCAGACATACAGAGATAGTCATCCAATGAATCTGCGGGAACTCCATATGCAAGACACCAAATGGCAGCCATGCATTTCTGAAGGGATGAAAATCCAAGAAGCCCGGAGCAATCTCTATTCAGCTCGAAGTAGTCATCATGCTCCCAAACACCATGCACGATTCTCCTGAACACTTCCCTATTCATCCTAAAGCTTCAGCGAAATTCATGAGGGAAGTTCGCCAGGTGCTCGACAAAGTAGTCGCTGAACAAGAGCATGTGACCAATTGCCCTATAACGGTTCTTGTTGGCCAGCCGACCTTTCGTTGATCCTCCACGCTATGACACGGCGTCAATTTCGGCCGCTTGCGCATCTAGAAGAGAGGCCATGACCATCTCGTTCTCTTCATCGTTGGCCTCAAGGGCGGCAGCCTCCCTCATCATTTGAAAAAACATGAACTCATCGTCGCTATCCATAGCCTATTGAACAAAATAAAGCAATGAAACTCGGCCATAAATCGACAATCAATGAAATGAGCCTATTGGCGAACGGCCGAACACCTTGCGTGCGGGGCGACAGGGAGGAAGAGGCGGAGCCGGCTGAATGAGCTGCACCGACACAAGACGAAGGCGGAGAGCGACGGGGACGGCGACAAGCAGGCCTGCGTGGTCGATACGGCTGAACCCGCGGTGCGAATCGAGTTGGCGACGACAGGGGTGGCGGCGATGGTGCGATTCGCCGGCGAGAGGAAACAAAAGGATGGGGTGGGGGAAATGAACTAAGTGTGCGGCATGCTGTGTGTCTATGACGAGCGGGTCACGGCTGCCAGAGGTCTTGTCCGAGCAGTGTCCCGCACCACGGACACAAATCGGCTCGGCCCGGACACTTCGGGGTGCCGCTGGCGGCGATTTTTGCGTCCGGACCCCCATTGGGCCTTTGAGGGTCTATTGGGGTGTCGGTGGAGATGCTCTTATACTACGTATTTACGGAGGGAGTATTAGGCTCTTGTGTCAGTGGGGAGTGGGTGATGCATGTAAAATGCATACATGAACTTTACATTTTATTCCATGTTATTTGCATCATATATTTTTTGGAAGGGACTGTCAGAAAACCCTGCACTGTCAGAAAACCATTTTTCTATATTTTGATGTTTCAGGGACCCAAACGACATCCAAATGACCTGAAACTTTACGGGGATAACTTTTTTGGAAGGAACGAAACGTTGGCGCAAAGGAATCGAAGAAACGGAGACCAGAAGGCAAAAGGGGTGGGCCCACGTGGCCAGATTCCCTGACCGCGTGGGGTCCCCCATCCTGGCCCTCGGGCCTCCGCTGCCATCGATCTTTCTTCCCGAAGCTTCGTCTTGACCTAAAAACGACTATATATAGACCCCCCAGGGCTTTCGCGAAAGGAGCGCCGCTGAAACACAGAAACCACGAAACAGAGACCTGGAGCTGCAGATTGGAGGGGGAAAACTCCGGCGGGGCGCTGCCGGGGAGGTCTCCATCTTCTCCAACGACTTCTCCACCGTCTCCATGATGAAGGGGGAGTAGTCCACCCCTGGACTTGGGTTTGTGGTGATAACTTATGTATCTCTCCTCTCTTTGAGCTTCACTAATTAGTACCGTATGAGCTGCTGAACATGATTACGGTCATCTATGTAATTCCTATGGTGGATATTGTGGTATGAGATGATTTGTTATGCATTTACCGTTGTGTTGGAGCTTTTATGATTTGTCATACTTTGGAGATATTCTATGATGCATGTGATGGTTTGATTTATACATAATGCCTTGTTTATCCTTGTCATGAGGTGATTGACACCACCAAGTGTGGATAGATGAGAGAGATGTGGTCATGCACACGAATTATGAATCATTGCACTAGTGTTTAGAATATTATCCATTATGAAGTATGATGTATGTAGGTACGGGATGACCGATGTGACACAGCATATGTATTGAGTGACATGTGAAATACAGCCCAACATCCTATATCTGGGGGTAAAAAGAAAGAGTATGATGTGGGAGTGACAGCAGCCAGGCTAGCCTTGCGGGGTGACATAGCACACAAATGAGTATTTCTTTCAACTATGTGTTTTAGGACATATAGCTGTCATTAAAAGCTACCATTAAAATATGACAATTGTGTGTACTTTATCTATAACATGATAATCACCGTAGATGAGAGAGAGAGTATTAAGTGAACCCATGTCCATTGTTCCTATAAGAGAAAATCTTTGTCTTGTCCTCTTGCATTGAAGAGGATTGGGACACTTTTACATTCTAGTTTTGTTGCATTAAACTTCCATCCATTAAATCAACCATCTTGTTCCTTAAACTTGTTTAGTGCATAATCAACTAAAACTTGTGACACTTTAGTTGTAGGGAATAGATAACTTTTTCTTCTTGCTCCTGCGGATCGATACCTTACTTCCACATTGAGAGGTGCTACAGTAATCCCCTGCTCTTAGGGGTTATCAAGTACTTTTCTGGCGCCGTTGCCGGGGAGCGTAGCGCTTAAGTTTCTACTTGTGTGCACTAGACTTTAGATTTATTTTATCTTGCTTTATATCTTGCAATCATCTAAGCTTGCGGAGGTTCCTTTAAACTTGTTTGGTTGGGAGTTTCTCATTAGTTTTATTTTTAGTTTTCATTAAAAACATAAAATACATAAAAACTATTGATACTATTACTATGGCATTTATGAATCGTGCTTCGCTGCATCTTGCTTTATATGAAAGTGCTTATGCTAATGCTCCTAAAGTGGTTGAAACTACTGTGTCTGAGATACCTAAAGTGGGATATAAAATTCCTGTTGGTCATGTCAAAAGAGTTATGAAAAATCCATTTACAGGGATGGAACTAAGTCTGCACGTGAACACGTGGAGACAGTTGAAGAGATATGTGGTTTATTTAGGCTTCCTGATATTTCTGATGATCAGGTAAAAAGGAAGCTATTATATTTGTCTTTATCTGGTAATGCTCGTATTTGGTTCAAGTCTTTGGATGAAGAAGTTACTATTGAATGGAGTAGTTTGAGTAAGGTTTTTCTTAAATATTTTACTCCTAAAGAAAGAATTCTTGCTGCCACGGAAAGTACTAATATTTTGCAGGAAGAGGAGGATAAAAACCTAAGCTTGGGGATGCCCGTGCAACCCCAAGAGGATGATGAAAACATAACCTTGGAAGAGGAAGAATGTGAAGAGGAGATTGAAAAGGATATATTCCAACCTAAGCTTGGGGAAGAGTTGGATCTACCAATTTCACCATCAACAAATGATAGTAACACTCAAATTCAAAAATCTTTTGTTATTTATGAGAATCCATGTTATGATGAGTGTGAAACTAAAAATGCTCCTTTACTTTCTATTAATACTACTAGTGAACTTATTGATGATAATGAGGAGTATTGCTTAAATATGCTATATGATAATGCTTTAGATGATGGTCCTATGCTTATTGATAAACCTCCATATTTAGTTGTTACTAAATTATGTGAGGATAAAAATGATATACTTGCTGTTTGTGATAGTGCTCTTACTCATGAGAGACTCACTTTGTTTTTGAACTCTCCTAATCACACCATAGAGGAGAAATTTGCTTATGTTGAGAAATACTTATGTGATTTGCAACTATCTTTAGTTCCAAATCTTTGTTGCAATCATGATATTAAACTTGATATTGATCTTATTAACTATTTTGAAAGAGGGAAGCATGCTAATGAATTCCATAATAAATTTAATAATTCTCTTTATGTGCCTAAATTATCTAAGTTGAATGATTCTTGTGGTTATATGGTTGAATTTATTTCTACTACTTGCAACTATTATGAAAGAGGAGGTGATAAGAACCATCTTTATGCTAATAATTATATGCTGCAAGTAAATATTGTTAATATGCATTGGGAAACTTCTATTTATGGTGATTCATTCATATACAAAATGCCAATGCATAGAAAGAAAGTTAGACTTCGTTGTTATTACTTTTGTGTTTTTTTCTCTCAACTAGGGTTCAACTTGACTATTATTTTGATTGGTTTGAGAACACCATGGGATCCTGGTATTTGCATGAACACTTCCCAAGGAAGAGGGACACACCAAAGTTCAAGCTCCCTCATGAGCTTCGTCCACAATAACATCAAGTAAGTAAGCCTAGCTATATGGCTATAAAGGAAGCGCTTTACGGGAGGCAACCCGGTTGTTTTTGTTTGAGATTTTCTTTGAATCCTCTTGCTGTAACAAGAGAGTAGTTTGTTAGTTTTGTTTCTGGATTTTTAATAAAGAACCAAGTTTTACCTATTTTGGGTTTGAAAAGTTGCTATTCATTTTCGGAGAGTTTTCTGCCTGCACGAAGTCTGTGCACGGTTTGATTTTTCATTTTTTATTTGTAACTCCGATTGAGCTGTTGAACCGTAGCTTAAACTTTTCATCCTCTGCACACGTGATTTTTTGCAGATTTTTCTGACGAGTTTAAGTAGGGTAGAAAAATGCGTTTTGCTGCTGCTGTTTTTCTGGACAGATTCTGTCTTGATATTGTTTGATGCATTCTTTGAGCTTTTTGCTTGAATCTTTTTGATTCAATTGAGTTTATGAGTAGGCATACAACATTATATACTCTCTGGACATTCATATGAATTTTTGCCTAAGGATTTTATGCAGCAAGGAACCTATTTGTTTATCACTACTAATATCACCCCACAAAAAGAAATGGGAGAAACGGTGTTTTGAAGTTTTTTCACAGGGATTAGAGGAGCTGCACCAAGAGCTATCCAAGGATGGTGAAGACCATAAGCTTGGGGATGTCAAGACAACCCCACTGGACCAACACACTCTCGGTTTGCACACGTCTAACTTCTGTTTTTCGATCAAAGCACTTTATCGTATAAACTTGGAGCGTCTGTTTTCTTTTGCTTTTGTTATTTCGGTTTGTTAATAAGACCACCACTATCATTTATATATGAGAGAGCTACTGGAAGTTTGGGTTGAATTATGTTGGATGCTATTAAATATATTGGGATAGGGATGTTTGAGTTGATTTTAAAAGATACATATAGTTGCATAATTCATGTGCTTTGAATGAATGTTAATTTGCAAGTGTGTTGTCAAGAGCTATATTTTACCATGTTTAGATGTTGAATTTTAACTTTACTTGGTTTAACATGGATTGATTAGTTCTATGGACACTTATGCATGCATTTAGATGGTCAACTTTCTCCCTATTGCTAGCCCAAAAATTACAACAAGTAAAAAGCTTGTTTCCCAACACCTTCAACCAAAGTTTTTCCAGTGAGTCCACCATATCTACCTATTAGCTTTATGCTATTCCAAGTATGTTTATCATGTTATATTGTGTTATCTACATTTCTGAATTTAAATGCTTATGTTATTGATTGTCATGGGAAAAATTGGTTAAAAGCTCTCACGAACTTGATGCACAATTTACTTTTATTGCATTTAATAAGCATGAACCATTGTGATTAAAATTATGAAGTTGTGGGCTTGACAATAGTTTTGGTTGGGAGTTAGCCCATATGTGCTGTCACATGGCAAGCTTTCAACATTGCACTTATTTATATTTAGTTGATGTCATGTACTTTTGTTTATGGATGCCTATCATGGGTGAAATGAATGTGGATACTTAGTAAGTTCAAAGAGTTTGTATAAATGGTTAGAGAAATGCCTGGGCCGCTAATCTAAGCCATGCATCATTCATGGTGGAAATTTACAGCATAACCATAATGTTCATTCAGTGATGCACCTCATAATAAAAAGCTATACCCATAGTAAATAAAAGAGTGCTGAGATTGTTCATTGTCTGTTTGTCTTGTTGTTTTGACATGGGCTTGTTCATGTCAAGGGGCAAGAGGTACCCCAGTGCAGTTCTTGATGATACTATTATTACTTGCAATGACCTTTATTTGAATTTACTTTGTGGACCAAAGTGAGTAACACATGGTGTAGGTACTTGTATTCAAGGGACATGAGACATTCAACCAATACATTGTCAAGCACACCACTCATATTTGCTTTCACTTTAAACATTAATCATTCAAGATGCTATGATAGGGGTAATGAGAGCTCCACACCAATGACTACCACATTGCAAGCATTAACTTAAGTAGAAGTGTTTGGAAGTTAGATGAAACTTATTCATGCTTTACCTCTACTTATTTATCTATCCAAAGTGTCCACCTTTTATATTCAGTTTTCATAAGAAGTACTCTATGACCACCATAGGATGTTTTTACTTTTCATTATGCATACATTTGGTCCATAGTACTTTCTTCTATGTTACACTTTGTGAATTTATCATTGAACATCTTTACATTGAGTATTTGATATCACTTCATAATTTATCTTGCATATTGTTATTCCTTTGAAGAATGAATCATTTGACTCTATGTAGCAATAGTAATCACCTTTGATATCCATTGATAGTATTAAAATGCAAAGTCCATGTTAGTTTTATCACCTTCATACTCGGGACGAGCATGGGTTAAGCTTGGGGATGTTGATGCATGTAAAATGCATACATGAACTTTACATTTTATTACATGTTATTCCATGTTATTTGCATCATATAAGGGTTATATTCATGATTTATATTGAGTTTTGGGGATAATTAACAACTTCCCCATTTTTCTGGAATTAACCCTGCGCTGTCAGAAAACCCCTTTTTCTATATTTTGATGTTTCAGGGACCCAAACGACGTCCAAATGACCTGAAACTTTACGGGGATCACTTTTTTGGAAGGAACGAAACGTAGGCGCAAAGGAATCGAAGAAACGGAGACCAGAAGGCCAAAAGGGGTGGGCCCACGCGGCCAGATTCCCTGACCGCGTGGGGTCCCCCATCCTGGCCCTCGGGCCTCCGCTGCCGTCGATCTTTCTTCCCGAAGCTTCGTCTTGACCTAAAAACGACTATATATAGACCCCCCAGGGCTTTCGCGAAAGGAGCGCCGCCGAAACACAGAAACCACGAAACAGAGACCTGGAGCTGCAGATTGGAGGGGGAAAACTCCGGGGGGCGCTGCCGGGGTGGTCTCCATCTTCTCCAACGACTTCTCCACCGTCTCCATGATGAAGGGGGAGTAGTCCACCCCCTGGACTTGGGTTTGTGGTGGTAACTTATGTATCTCTCCTCTCTTTGAGCTTCACTAATTAGTACCGTATGAGCTGCTGAACATGATTACGGTCATCTATGTAATTCCTATGGTGGATATTGTGGTATGAGATGATTTGTTATGCATTTACCGTTGTGTTGGAGCTTTTATGATTTGTCATACTTTGGAGATATTCTATGATGCATGTGATGGTTTGATTTATGCATAATGCCTTGTTTATCCTTGTCATGAGGTGATTGACACCACCAAGTGTGGATAGATGAGAGAGATGTGGTCATGCACACGAATTATGAATCATTGCACTAGTGTTTAGAATATTGTCCATTATGAAGTATGATGTATGTAGGTACGGGATGGCCGATGTGACACGGCATATGTATTGAGTGACATGTGAAATACAGCCCAACATCCTTTATCTGGGGTAAAAAGAAAGAGTATGATGTGGGAGTGACAGCAGCCATGCTAGCCTTGCGGGGGTGACATAGCACACAAATGAGTATTTCTTTCAACTATGTGTTTTAGGACATATAGCCGTCATTAAAAGCTACCATTAAAACATGACAATTGTGTGTACTTTATCTATAACATGATAATCACCGTAGATGAGAGAGAGGATTAAGTGAACCCATGAACCCATGTCCATTGTTCCTATAAGAGAAAACCTTTGTCTTGTCCTCTTGCATTGAAGAGGATTGGGACACTTTTACATTCTTGTTTTGTTGCATTAAACTTCCATCCATTAAATCAACCATCTTGTTCCTTAAACTTGTTTAGTGCATAATCAACTAAAACTTGTGACACTTTAGTTGTAGGGAATAGATAACTTTTCCTTCTTCCTCCTGCGGATCGATACCTTACTTCCACTTTCAGACCTGCTACAGTGATCCCCTGCTCTTGGGGGTTATCAGTGGGCCACCATCCCTGCGCCCAGATGTCGACCTAACCTGTGCGCTAACCTACGTACGCCGTAAACCCTTCGTTCTTTCCTCTCCTTCTCGCGAGAGCAGGCGGCGACCAAGGTCCTCCCAATCTCTACCGGCCAGGGTGTTGGTCATGGTCCCCTCTCCCTCCGCTTGCCGCTCTGGCGGCGGCAGGAGGGAGGGGGACCTATTTCCTCCGTTCTGACCTAGTAGTTAGGGTTAGATTTTGTCTCCTATGGTGCGCCGTTGGGTGGTGGGAGCGGCGCCTGGGCAAATAAACGTGCCCAACTCCACTCCCACACCGGTGTTGTCCTTCATGGCGGCGTCTCGGAGTTGCTGGCATCGTGTGCTTGCCAATCTTTCAGATCAGTGGCTTTAGGGTTCATGGATGGTGTCGGCGAGGCGGCGTCGGCGATTCCATCGATGGGTTTTTCATTTAGCTCTGTCCCTGTTGTTGCGGCGTTGTCTCAGACGCCATGGTGGAGCAGAGAGGATTTTTCAGTAGTATGTGCAGACGGTTGTCTGCGTTGGTGACATCTGGAAGATGGTGCACCTTGTGCTGGGTTCGTGGTTGGAAGCTGATGATTCTGATTCCCTAATCCGACGTCGTCGTGCGGGGGTGCCAGTTTTGAAGTTCGATGGCATTGTCCGGGGTCGTGCTGCCCGGTCTGATTCTTTCAACATCAATGATTTGTCCTATGGCAAACTATTTTGGAGCTCCAAAAAGCTGCTGATCAGCGATGGAGCCGCGTCGAGATCGGGTGAAGAGGTGATCTGTCTCTATTCTCTTTGTTGGCTGCTACAGTGGTGCCGAAAGAGAGAATAGGCCTTGGCTTGTCACATATGGTTATCCTATATTTTCAGTTGTGTAAGATCAGTTTTTACATGGCTTGTAACCTGTTACCAAAAATGAAAACATCCCCGCGTCCACAGGCCCGAGACTCCCATCCCGCCTCTCTAGCCTCCCCAATCTTGTATGTATCCACTCCCTAGGTTGCCGCCGCCTCCCACCACCATCTCCTTTCCCTGACCCTCGCTACCGCTCACGACGACGACGACCCCCGAGCGCCTCTACCTCGTCCTCGTCGACCAGCTCCTCCCGCCGACGCCCGAGCGCCTCCGCCTCCAGATCGACGCCGTCCACCCGTCATCCCCGAGCTTCTCCAGCCGAGCTCGCAGGTAGCACTCAAGTATTACCGCAGCTTCCTCTTAAAAAAAGAACATGCTTGGAGTCTGATTGCTCACCCTGCTTGCTCCTGTCCTGCTTGGTCAATGTGCATGAGATCTTGCTTGCTTCCGTAGTGCTTGGAAGCTGATTGATTGCTCGGCTGGAGATCTAGTGACTAACCAAATTTGTGTCTACAAGATTTAGACCCAAAAAATAGTAGCAATTTCTTTTGATTCATATTCGCATTCTTCAGTCCTGAGAAATTTAGCATAAGCATTGTGAATAATTATTGTACATGTATTTATATTTTGCTAGCAAATGACACAATGAGCATGTTTAATTACCACTGTACATGAATTATGATTGTACATGTCAGATCATGAGCTCCTGTAGAAACGTAATACGATGCAAACTATGTCTGTTAGCTGCAGAATTCTATTGGAAATTATTTTCTGGGAGATTATGAGCCTATATCTGCTTACGCTAAAAAGAAGTGTTCCTCACTATTGCAGGGTGTCAACCACGGGGATCTCTCCGTATGACCGGAAGAACTAGATGCGCGAGACGATTTAAGCAGCAGAGCTAGACCTGGCTCATATGCTCTAAGATGCTCCGTGCCAAGGATACATACAGGAAGATGTACTCAGCTGCCAAGAGCTACTACTGCGGAGGGCTAGCGGCGCCGAGTGCGTTCTCAGGTAGCATTCAAGGCTCCATAATAACATCTGTTTTCCAGTTTTCTTACTTTCCAATCAAAGACAGCTCTAACTCTTTTTTTCCCTCTTATAATGTAACAGCCTTGGATCTTAGGCATTCTCTCAACTCCCCAAATAAGCCACTGGGGCATGCTAGTCCGTACAGGGCCCGTTCATATACACAATGTGCGCTTGCAGGCGATTCTGCCGACCAAGAGATTGTGATTGCTCTGGGAAGCAATGTGGGAGATAGAATCAGTACTTTTGACAGAGCACTGCGGCTGATGAGGAACTCGGGTATCAAAATCACCAGGCACGCCTGTTTGTATGAGACTGCACCTGCTTATGTGACTGATCAGCCGCGGTTCCTGAACTCTGCTGTTAGGGGCACGACTAAGATGGGGCCTCATGATTTGCTCAACAAGCTGAAGGAGATCGAGAAGGACATAGGGCGCACTGCTGGAATAAGGTATGGTCCAAGACCAATCGATCTAGACATTCTTCTGTATGGGCACTCCCGGATCAATACTGAGACTCTGGTTGTGCCACATGAACGCATCCATGAGAGACCATTCGTTTTAGCACCTCTTGTTGACCTTCTGGGTTCGTCGGCTGATGATAGTATGGAAAAAAGCTGGCATTCTCTCTCAAAGTGCAGTGGTGGGTTCTTTGATTTGTGGAATGAGCTTGGTGGTGAATCTATAATTGGACAAGAAAGTATTAAAAGGGTCATTCCTGTTGGAAGTCGTCTGTTGGATTGGCGTCAGAGGACCCTTGTTATGGGGGTGCTTAACCTGACGCCGGACAGCTTTAGTGATGGAGGTAAATTTCAAGAAGTGGAAGCTGCCATTTCTCAGGCCAAGTTGTTATTATCAGAAGGTGCAGACATAATTGATATTGGTGCTCAATCTACCAGGCCCTTTGCAACGAAGCTATCTGCAAACGAAGAACTTGAGAGGCTGGTCCCTGTTCTGAATGCAATCACAAAAATCCCCGAGATGGAGGGGAAGTTGCTCTCAGTAGACACATTCTACGCGCAAGTCGCTGCTGAAGCTGTAAAAAGAGGAGCCACCATGATTAATGATGTATCTGGTGGACAGCTTGACCCAAATATTCTTGAAGTTGTTGCTGAACTTGGGGTTCCATATGTTACCATGCACATGAGAGGTGATCCATCAACTATGCAAAGTGAACAGAATTTACAGTATGATGATGTCTGCAAAGAAGTCGCTTCTGAGTTATATGCTCGGTTGAGAGCAGCAGAGTTATCTGGAATTCCTTTGTGGAGGATAGTTCTTGATCCCGGCATTGGGTTTTCCAAGAAATCCAAACATAATCTTGATGTTATTATGGGCTTGGAATCCATTAGAGAAGAAATGGGTAAAATGAGTATAGGTGCTTCACGTGTGCCAATATTACTTGGACCCTCGAGGAAAAAATTCTTAGGTGAAATATGCAATCGCGCCGATCCAGTTGAGAGAGATGTTGCTACTGTTTCTGCTGTTACAGCCGCGATATTGAATGGTGCTAATATTGTAAGGGTCCACAATGTTAGATACAATGTGGATGCTGCTAAGGTCTCTGATGCATTGCGCAAGGGGAGAAGGTGATAATAGAAAATATACCACCAGCATAGAATCGAGACCAGTCTCCAGTTTTGTACAAGAAAATGCTGATGTGGAGTAGTTGCTGACTTGCTGTCACATCACTGGCTTCTCAGCTCAGTACCATATATGGGGTGTATCATCACTTAAAGCAATGGAAACATGTATAAATAACTATTACAGTGAACCAAAGAAATACAGTTTTTCTTGTGCCTCCTTCCTAGAATCTTCAAGGAAACAAAGGTAAACTCAACTCAGGCCACCCAGTGAGTAACCAAAACAAAATAAGGTTCTAAAGGCTGCTAGAAAGGTTCAGATAATATTCATGCATCTTACATAGGTTTCTGGCACAATTTCTATGCAACATTCTGGTATATTTTATTTTGATTCCACAACTTTGAAAGAATATTGACTGTTTCAGATTTCAAGTTGTTTCCAAGTCCAATTTTTTTTGCAATGTTAGTTCACATATATCACATGTATATTATATAAGTTGAAGCTGTTCCAGCTTGCCTTTTGTGAAACGTCTCCTTGAGAGTTGAGACTCCTTATTCGTGTTTTGATCTTGTTGTACCAAATGAGACATTATTAGGCCTCTAGGGTTGGTCTATGATCTAACCAGTTTTCTGAGGGTTCAGTTGTCTAATAGTGAGACATTTGTGATATACTTTGCTTGGAATTGTTTACTTGAGAGCATCATTTGTTGCTACAGAACTGATTTCCATCTCTCAGCAGTTTTCTGAGGGTTGTTATGAAACTTCTTGTGACTCCTTATGTGTGCTTTGAATTTGTTGTACCCGATGAGGAAACTCATGCATTGCAAGTGCCGCATGACATTTACTAGGCCTCAAGGCTTGGTCTATGATCTAACCAGTTTTCTGAGGGTTTTATTGTCTAACTGTGAGACCTTTGTTGTGTATTTATTTGGAATTGTCTACTTGGGAACATCATTTGTTCCTACAGAGTAAAAATTCATCTCTCATGCAGTTTTTGTGAGTTTTTTCTTGCAAAACTTCCCCTTTGTGGCTCCTTATATGTGTTTTGATCTTGTTGTATCCAATGAGGAAACTCACGCATTGCAAGTGCCGTATGACATTACTAGGCCTCAAAGGCATGGTCTATGATCTAACCAGTTTTCGGAGGGTTTTATTGTCTAACTGCAAGACCTTTGTTATGTATTTTACTGGAATTGTCTACTTGGGAACATCATTTGTTTGTGCAGAGTACTTTTCCATCTCTCATGCGGTTGTTGATATTTTTTTATGAAACTTCTCCTGGTGGCTCCTTATTTGTGTTTTGATCTTGTTGTACCCAATGAGGAAACACATGCATTGCAAGTGCCGTATGACATTTACTAGGCCTCAATGCCTGGTCTATGATCTAACCAGTTTTCTGAGGGTTTTATTGTCCAACTGCGAGACCTATGTAATGTATTTCACTTGGAATTGTCTACTTGGGAACATCATTTGTTCCTACAGAGTATTTTTCCATCTCTCATGCAGTTTTTCAGGTTCTTTTATGGAACTTCTCCTTGTGGCTCCATATTTGTGTTTTGATCTGGTTGTACCCAATGAGGAAACTCATGCATTGCAAGTGCCGTATGACATTACTAGGCCTTAAGGCTTGGTCTATGATCTAACTAGTTTTCTGAGGGTTTTATTGTCAAACTGTGAGAACTTTGTACTGGACTTTTTTGGAATGTCTACTCGAGATTTGATAGAATCATTTGTTGCTACAAAGTTTTCCATCTCATGCAGATTTTAATTCTAAATCTCAACCACTTTCTAGTGTGTTTTAAAAAGAATACAGCTAAGGCTTCTTGATTGGTTTGCGACCCAATAAGGAAACTCGTGCATTGCAAGTGCCGTATGACATTACTAGGCCTCAAGGCTTGGTTCTATGATCTAACCAGGTTGCTGAGAGTTTTATTGTCCAGATGCAAGACCTTTTTACTGCACTTTGTATTGAATTTTCAACTTGAGAGCATCATTTATTTCTACACAGTTGCTTTACACATCCGACAGATTTGAGTTTTAAATCTGAACTGCTTTCTACTGCTCATTTAAAGTGTACCTATGGTTGGCATGTGCATTTTATTCCACGTGTGTCCACTGATGAAACCTTAAGAATTGCAAGTGTTGGATGATTATACTGTCATCGAGAATGGCTGTGCTAATGATATCACCGCAGGTTTGCCGAGGGCTTATACTATGAGACATTTATTTGCATTGTTTGGTCCATATTTGTCGTATAATTGGAAGCCATTCCGGCTTGCCTTTATTCTTGTTCTACCCAGTGAGGAGATTCATGCATTGCAATTGCAAGTGCTATATGAAATACAAGGCCTCAAGGCTTCGTCTTTGATTTAACCAGATTTGCGAGGGTTTTGTTGTCAAGACTTTTTTAATGTACCCTTCTGAGTATTCTCTACTTCAGATCGTTATTAATTGTTCCTGCAGAATTGCTGTTCATCTCATACCTATGGGACCACAGATTTACTACTGGTACCATCATCTATAAACTTTTAACCAAGCAAATTCTGGATGCTATCGGTCTATGTTGATGCGTTTCTAGGTTGTTCAATTCAGCAAAGGCAGGGTTCAGAACATGCACCGGAATTAGGCTGGTTGTGGTGCTTCCTCAGGGTCAGGGCAGCCAAACTTGAGCAAACCTGCAGCAGTACTCCTGCGTTGCCGGTTGCGTTGGACAAGTTCTTGTAGGGTTCCGGATGGGCCACTGTTCATAGCACTTTCCTGCCACCGCCTCTCTCGAACTCCCTGATGCTGTACCTAATGATCTTTAGGTTAGCCTGTCAGGCTGATTGCACGCAAGCTGATTTAGCTAGCTCATCGATGTGTATGTGATGAGGTTATACTCTGCGGGTACCCAGCTTAGAGGTACCTGGTGCACGTGATGATCAAAGAATGCCAAAGATTAATCGAAGCCCACGAAGGAAGGACCGAGACGAGGAGTGCTTCCCAAGTTAGATCAAGTTATGGTCGGTTAAGATTTTCCATACATGTAACATTGGTCGGTTGTGTTTCCCGAGACCCAGCATCCTATATAAAGGCTGTGAGGGTGATCGATCAAGGTAAGGAATTCATAGCCACCAAAACTCGGCGAGATCAGCAACTCGTCGAACCCTTGTAACCCTGATATTCATACCATAAACACAGACAAGCAGGAAGTAGGGGTTTTACCTCACTCGAGGGCCCTGAACCTGGGTAAATCCAGCTTGTCAGCCGTCGATTCCACCAATACTACGCGTTCTCTACCACACAATCAACCCTAGCTATAGCAACCATGGGAATTGCCGAGAGCACACCTCGACAATTGGCGCCGTCTGTGGGAAGAGGTAGTATTGGGCTCACGGTTTCGCCGGTTTCATCATCAAGCAGCCACCCGCCGATCGCATCTGCACAAGGTAACTCGCCTACTACATCATCAAAAAGCAAATCACCGACCACCGCTACAAACGGCAACTCGCCGGCAAGATCGACCAGCATCAATTCAAAAAGCGATCACTCGCCAAAATCTCCAAGGAGGCTCACGCCGCACTCGATGGAGGCTCGACAAGCCTTTGCCGCACTCGAATCAGGTTTGGATATTACAGTTGGAAATTTTAACCTCTTTGTTGATAAAGATGATGTGCAGGACCTGTTAGACCCACTCGACATGGAGACACTCGACACAGAGACAATCGACAACGTTTTGACTGCAACACCATCCATCTTGGGCGCGACATCGTCACAGATCGTCCCAATCCAATCGCCAAGCGACTCTACAACATCCATGACCTCGCAAGAATTCCGTGACGAGGTGGCAAAAAGATTTGGAAGAAGCGAGATCGAATCTGCGTACCGCCCAAACAACTCAATCAAGTCACTCGACAACGTCGTCGATTGCTACGACGTCGCGGGGAACGAGGAGAACATAGATGACAGCATATACCTCGCCGATCTCAACGGCCCAGAAATCCGTGCCAGCCACGAGATATTCACCTGCGATGCAAATAGCCAGGACAAGGCACTCGAAGATAAACTCGATTGCGGCAGAAACCCCGGCAAGCGAAGCAACTCTAGCCTGGATGACGACGCCGAATCCATAATGCACATTAGCAACACATGGGCGGAAGATCGAGTGTTTCCATACCAGGTATACACCGCGAGTACAGCAGAAACGTCAGCAGCTGCAACATGCCGTCGACCTACTGAATACCCTTGCACAGTCACCATGCCTGACGGAACAACCACTCTGACCATCACCGCAGAGATGGCGGAAAAAGTGAGCAAAGTAATCGAAACTGCACAATGCTACCAGCAAACGCAACTCCGGAAGAAGTATTGACCTTACAATACTTCCAGTGGCAAGAATCGATACGATTGAAGAACTACCGAGCAGTACTCGAAGAACGCAAAAAGCAAGCCAGCATATCGAGTGCTCGGCGAAGAGCATTGTCTATGAGTTCAACAGGCAGAAACGACCCTGCGAATAGGTCACGATTCATAAACCTCGGAGACGCAGATCGTGCGGCGGTCACTCGAAACCTAAACCCAGCCTTTATGGCAGTCGACGCGGAAGGAGTCCCCATACCTACTGAGCCAGCCGCGGCGCTGATGACGCTAGGCACCTATCTCAGAACAATCGAACCTCCTGCAGGAGACCCGAAGAGGGATCAGCACCTCCAACTGTACAAACAACTGGCAATAGCAGCAAAAGCCATACAGCATCCACAAGCAACTCCAAGGAGAGATACAGATCGGGACCGTCGCAGTCGAAGTCCTCGGGGAAGGAGCAGTCAAAAAAGCTCACATCATCATTGATCCAGCAGGAGCCACTCGAGGAGGTCATACAGCAGCAGCTCAGACTCGGAAGCAGAAATCGGGCCATGTGGAGCGCTATGCTTCACTCGACGGATCCGGGAGGCTCGTATGCCCAAGAAGTTTTCGCTAGCTACCACGCCAAAGTTCAACTGCAAACAAGAGCCATCAGGCTGGTTAGAAGATTACAGGCTGGCTGTTGGATGTCAGCGCGGCACCACAACCACAGCTATGCAATACATACAACTCATGATGGAAGGAACAGCTCGCGATTGGCTCAAATCGCTACCCGAATCATACTACGATTCATGGGAGCACTTCAAAGGTGATTTCATCAAATACTTTGAGTCTCTATGTGAGCGCCCCAAAACTTTCGAGGAGCTCCGGACCGGTAAGCAAAAGTCAGATGAATCTCTGAGATCGTACATACGGCGGTGGACCACTATCCGTAACTCAGTAGGCAGCGTATCAGAAGATAGGGCAATCGACGCCTTCAAAAACGGACTCTGGAGAGAAGACTTCAAAGAAACGCTTGGTCGAGAAGATCCGAAGACAATGGCGGCACTCATGGTACTCGCAACAAAATGGGCAGATGGAGAAGACTCCGTACGAGCCACTCGAGCCGCACCCTCACATGAAAATCATGAGGATAGCAGTCGAGACCGCAGAGATAGCTACAGAGATGATCGAAGGCGCAAACGCAAGCATCGTTATCACGATGATGACCATCCAAACTTCATCGCAGCAGGCTTTGTCCAGTCAAGGGACAACCGCGATCAAACTGACAGACGACCCGATCATCGTGATAATCGAGATCATCGTACTGACGACGCCGAGTGATCGAGACCATCGCACAGATGATCGACGTGACAGTCGAGACCACAGACGCGACGACCGCGATAGCTACAGAAGGCCAGAGTGGCGCAGGCGAGCAGACAAAGATCCCGAGCGCTCAATCGAAGAAAGGATGGACGATTATTGCAGATTCCATCTTTACAAAGGGGATGATGGTAAGCTTCGCTCTAACCACTCGTTGAGAAATTGCAGGGAATTCGATCAATTTGCGATTGAACATATACTGCGACTGCAAAAAGATGGACGCGCACCCCCTCAACTAGTGCAGACTCCGTCGACTGCATCACAAGCACAGCCTGTTCAGGCATATCCGCCGCAACAAGTATAACAAGCACAGGTATATTCCATACCACCACAAACACAGCCTACTCAGGTGTATCCTGCACCAACACCAGCGCAACCGACGCCAGTGTACATGGTGCCAGCACAACCCGTTACGGGAACACAAATGGCAGCAGCCGTGCATCAGATGCAGCAAGGAGATGAACAAAAATATCCCGTAACTCGCGGGCAGATGAACATGATCCAGCGAGGACGTCCCTCCAATACAGAGCAAAAGTTACACACTCGACACGTCAATATGGCGGTCATGGCACCCCCAGCTATCACAATTTTTTGAAAGGATCAGAAACTCCGATTGTATTCAATCGAGAGGTTCATCCACCCGCAGTATATCGACCAGGGCACGCAGCTTTGGTACTCGACGCCCAAATCGGAGGCTACGCCATGACCAAGGTCTTTATGGACGGAGGTAGCGGGCTCAACATAATCTTTGCAGATACGCTACGCAGAATGAACAAATCAGTCGAAAATCTGCCAAAGTCCACAGTACCTTCCACGGTATCATCCCAGGCAAAGCAGTGCTCCCAGAAGGCACCATACAACTGGATGTTACGTTTGGAGATCCTACTCACTTCAGAACCGAGTCGATTGAGTTCGAAGTGGTCGATTGGAAGTCACAATACCATGCAATACTCGGGCGCCCCACTTTCGCTCGATTCATGGCCGTCCCACACTACGCCTACCTCAAGCTCAAAATGCCAGGACCAAAAGGAGTCATCACGATCAACGGGAACTTTCAAAGGTCAGATTCATGTGACCGTGACTTTAGCAAAATCTCAGAGATGTACGGGATGGAGCAATCACTCGCCGAGCTTGAGGTCTCCAATGACCGTGTACCTCTACCTGAAAGCAAAGGATGCAATCGACAGAGGGCTCAAGGCCATCAACGACGCGATGGAGCACAAGGGGCACCTGACGAACCTTCAGAGACGGTCAACATGTCGTCAAGTCCACTAGTACATAGAGGGGCGTCTGCGTCAGTTCTATGCATAGATAAGTAATATCACATAATGTCGGAAGAACCAGCAGGTTTCAGACGCACTTTTTTCCCTTACCAGGGTACCTAAGGGGACTGGAAGGTTTTTAATGAGGCGGCTTGCTGGTCGAACACATATTTCGAATAAAGATACATGTTCCTCCATATTTCTCATATATGCCTTTTATCGTTTACCCCACTCCAACACTCGGGGGCTGGGTCAAGCATAAAAACTCAAAAACCCCACTCGATATACTCGGGGGCTGGGTCAAGCATAAAAACTCAAAAACCCCACTCGATATACTCGGGGGCTGGGTCAAGCATAAAAACTAAAAAACCCCACTCGATATACTCGGGGGCTGGGTCAAACAGAAAACCCAAACCCCACTCGACATCCTCGGGGGCTGGGTCAAACAGAATACTCAAAACCCACTCGACACGCTCGGGAGCTGGTTCAAAAAGGAAACATAAACCCACTCGATAAACTCGGGGCTTGGCACAAATCAAAAAACACAGATATGTTACCCGATGACTGCCCCGATTATACCATGATAAGTCGGGTCCAAAATAAACGGTGTCTTCTGCGGTAAAAAATCTGAACATTGGACCCACACAGACATGTCATGTCAAAGCAGCAAGCGCGTGCCTAAGACATCATGATTGACGTCAGGTGTGAAGACAACGTTCGAGTGGTGGGATCGAGACTACAATCGACAAAAGGATTCGATAGTAAAGGTACTCCCATGGGAGCGTATCAAAAATTTCTTGCGATTGATCAAAAAGGAGCAAAATTATTTCGATTGACAAAAAACAGTACGGAAGGATGATTTGAGATTGTCCTCTATTGCAAGACAATAAACCACAATCTCGGGGCTACTCCCATGGGAGCGCTGTCGCGTTCCCATAGATTTCAAAACAAGGTAAGAAAATTCACTCGACTACAGATTCGATTAAAATGTATTAAGTACTTCACAAATCAAAGAATCAAACTTCATAAATTCCCGGACTATGCCAATCGCAGATGTTTCGGATGATGCATACGTAAATGCAAAGGTAAGACCCGCCGAGCAATCGAGATGGGCCGAGGGACGCTCCAACAGTGTTTTCCCTTGAAATTTCCCGTGTCAACAGACATGATGAAAATCCTGACGGACGCGTCAGGTATCAAAAGTTAAACTGCAGAACGAATCAGTAAGACCTGCAACGGCCTGAGTCGAGTCTGTCCAGTATGTTCCAGCTTCGAGTCCGGGGACTCGAACCTGATTGAAGACTAGTATGGTTTCGCCCAAATGTGCGGTTAACTGAGCTCGATTTTCGAGTGAATCAGGCCTACTATGTCAATATCCCTAGGCAAAAGTTTCAAAAGTGTTCCAGCTTCGAGTCCGGGGACTCGAACCTGATTGAAGGCTAGTATGGTTTCGCCCAAATGTGCGGTTAACTGAGCTCGATTTTCGAGTGCAGGCCTACTATGTCAATATCCCTAGGCAAAAGTTTCAAAAGTGTTCCAGCTTCGAGTCCGGAGACTCGAACCTGATTGAAGGCTAGTATGGTTTCGCCCAAATGTGCGGTTAACTGAGCTCGATTTTCGAGTGAATCAGGCCTACTATGTCAATATCCATAGGCAAAAGTTTCAAAAGTGTTCCAGCTTCGAGTCCGGGGACTCGAACCTGATTGAAGGCTAGTATGGTTTCGCCCAAATGTGCGGTTAACTGAGCTCGATTTTTGAGTGAATCGGGCCTACTATGTCAATATCCCTAGGCAAAAGTTTCAAAAATGTTCCAGCTTCGAGTCCGGGGACTCGAACCTGATTGAAGACTAGTATGATTTCGCCCAAATGTGCGGTTAACTGAGCTCAATATTCGAGTGAATCAGGCTTACTATGTCAATATCCCTAGGCATAATTTTTCGATTGCGTTCTAGGCTCGAGCCCAGGGACTCGAGTCTGACTAAAGACTAGTGTCGTCGTATCGGCATCTTGGATAGGAGACGGGGTCCTGCTAGCCGAGGGTGAACGTAGGGCAAGAAGGTGGACGTCGTCAAGGTCGGGATTGTACACGGCGGTTTACCCAGCTTCAGGCACCACGGCGGTGGCGGTGCCCTACGTGCTGCTATAACTCACTATAAGGCAATATCGCCGTGAACAGGTTACAATGAGTTGTTGTGTTGAATCGTATGAGAGTCCCCTAAAGGCGTCCCGAGGTCCAGCTTATATAGGCGGCTGGACCTAGGGTTACAAGGTGATTACGTATCCAGCAAGTATACGGAGTCCTAAACCTAGCCGGCAAGTATGCCGCCTTCCATCTTGGTCTTGGTGGCTTCATGGGCTTCAGTCTTGGGCCTCCTCCTTGCCGGCATCCGCCTTCCTTGGTCGTCAGCTATCTGGGCCGCCCGGTAGGCAAAGCCTTCACCACCACTGCGGGCCACCCTGGACTAGCCGGATTGATCCATGCTGGTGATACCCCTAGTAGGTATATCCCCAACATTAGCCCCTGGGAGGGTTCGAGTTCTTCAGGCGCCGTCTTCTTTTGTCGGCAACGTCCGCCTTGTCTTGTAAGCGTCTGAAGAGCTTGAAGCATTCCAAAGTTGAAAGTAAGCGGCGGTCCGCCTAAAGTAGTCGGACAATTTGCCGCCATCATGGGAAAGACGGCCTGACCATTGTCAGGAATCTTCCTGGCACCAGTCTTGTCAATTGACTGGACCGTCAAATGTTGACGGATGACGCCATGCAGTCCACGACAGTTTGGACTTGGGCATGCGTCATGATGGTTTCTCCACTACGCACAGAAATCGGAGCGAGGCCGCAGACGCCGTTGCCACGACGTGCAAATCGTGGGCACGTGGCGGAAATCTCGCGTCCCCCAATCTAGGCACGGATCTTGGCGCGTGGGGATAAATACCCCAAAGGGCACATCGATGCACTTCTTCATTCGCACACCCACCGTGGCCTCCTCACCTTCCCGAGCTCAACTCCTCCTCGTACTCAACTCCGGCGAGCACGAGCGCGCCTCTCCCCAAATGGCGAGCACTCAGCAGGATGCGGCGGCGACGGCGGCACTGGCTGCGGCTTCTCGACCCCCGCCGGATCTGGATCTGTCCCAGCGGCGGCGGCGGTGCCCGCAGGCGCATCGATGACCTCTCCCGCGGCCACCGTGGCCACGGGCGGGGTTTCTACTTCTTCCCCAGCTCCGGCGGCGCCTGCAACCGCCGCTCCAACCTTTCCCCTCCCATCCCTCGCGGCCAGCTCAGAGGGCGGCGGAATCTGCCGCCGACGAGGATGACGACGCGAGGAAGAGGAAGAGGCTGGAGACCTGGGTTCCAGGTACTGGCTGCCGTCAGTTATGACGTCAGCATACCTGAAGGAGCTGGAGGAAGGCGGATACATTCCGCCAAAGACGGAATGCTCCTGGAGGTTCCAGGCGACGAGGCGGTGCCTGACCCCCAAGACGGCGAGCGCGTCATGTTGGCGTCGCATAGCCTTCGCGGTATGTCTCTGCCGCTTTCCGCCTTCTTCTTGGCGGTGCTTAGTTTTTATGGGCTGCAGCCACACAACATAGCGCCCAATAGTATTCTAGTGCTAGCCGGCTTCCAGGCTTTGTGCGAAGGGTACTTAGGCATAGCTGCGTCCATAGAGCTGTTTAAGTACTGCTTCCTGTGCCGCCGGCAAACCATACCAGGCGGCCACCTAGCAACCTGCGGTAGTGTTACGTTCAACTGCCGCCAACCCGACTGGTACCCAAAATACCATACATCGAGTCGGTGAAGCACTGGACCAGCACTTTCTTCTACTGCAAGGACATCCCGACACCTGGCAGCACACAAGGGATGCCAGCCTTCGTCAACGGTCCGCCAACCCACAAGGCTGCTGGACGGCAAAGGTGCCGCTCAGCAGCTTGTCGGCGGAACTTCGATTGCCGTTAGGCGGATCGAGTTCTTGACGAAGACGATGTTGGCTCCACGACTTGACGGAGTTGACACCGTCATCTGCTGGGTGTCGAGGAAGATTATGCCTCTCCGCCATCGCCCACTGAAGATGTGCGAGTACAAGGCGGACGACGCCGGCAACAGCACCCTTGATCAGGATGCCTTGGAATACCGGCTTAGAGAGCTTATCAAGCCTCTGTCGGTGAAGGCGGCTGAAGGCGTCGCCATGTTCACCATGACAACCCAGCCCCAGCGGTAAGTCAAAGCTACTTTGTTATTTCACTAACATCCTTGCCCACTAGGTACTGATTAATATTGTCTTGTTTCCTTTTCAGCTGCAAACCTTGGGGAGGAAGAGTTGGCTCCAAACTGGTACGACAGGTGCCAGCAAATCGAAGAAGCGCAAGCTGAGCTCCTCCACCAAGGATTTGGAGAAGAGGAAGAAGGCGGCCACCTCTGTCGATGCAGAGGATGAGACCGTGGGGAATGTCCCTTCAAGCGGTAGCAAACTTTGGCTTCCCTGACTTAGCTTTTTATATTTGTGCTGACAAACTTGCATGTTTCTGCTTACAGAGGCAAGCCTGCCATGCCCAAGCTCCGCTCCAACTTGAAGATTGCTGCCGGCAGGGGCAAGCCACCACGTTCTTCTCCAGCGCTGCGCCGACAACGCCCACAGTTGGCGTTCCCGTGGTTGTATGCCAGGGAACGTACACAGCTGCGGTACCGCAGAGGCGGCTACAGAGAAGATGGCGGGCAAGAAATCAGTTGCCGGCATCACTTTTTCCAAGACGGCTGAAGCTTCGGCTAGTGATGCCGCTCGATTTATTGCCATGAAGCAGGAGATGGATGACCAGATGGCGGCCGAACAAGGCGGATCGTCCTCCCATCCTGGCTCCCAATCTGGCAAAGGGTTGCAAGACCCCCGGCAAACACTGAAGACCATGCGTGACGGTACCCGCAACTGGTACGCACACATGGACGAACTCCACGACACCCTGCACGGACAACTTGAGGTAAAATAGCCTATGGTCCCAGCCCCCGAGCACTTTGGCGGCTGAAAAATTTAGCCGGCAAAGTGGTCTCGTTGACTAAATAGTGCTAACCATAATGTTGTTTTCGTGCATGCAGGCCGTTCTTGCTTCCAATCTTGAGCTATTTCGTGCTCAAGAGAGAAGAAGAAGGAATGCAGGAACTGCAGCAGGACGTGGAGTTGAAGAACGCCCAAATTGCGAGCTTGGAAGAAGCTCGCAAGAAGGATGAAGGTGACAAAGCTTTCTTTGCCTTCTTTTCGTCCGACTTCTTTTCCTTTTCCGACAAGTATTTTAGTCGTCTTTTCTTTTTATTTGTAGAATTACTAAACACTGCGCAAGATATTCTCAAGAACTCCACTGACATGCAAGCTTTGATGAACGAAGCTGCAGATCTTGCCGGGCTGGTGACCAAGCTGAAGGCGGATCACGCCAAGGAGCTGGATGAGCGTGCGTTGGCCCATGCTGCCGAAGTTAGCAAGTTGACTGGACAACTTGAGGCCATGAGCAACAACCTTGACCAGGTGAACAAGAACGCCAAGGAGCAGCAGGACCAACTGTCAAAGGCGGTCCAGCTAGCCAAGAAACGCTTGAGAACCATCTGGATGAGGTCAACGCCATCCACGACCATGTCTTGGGTATGCCTCCAATCCTTCATTTTGTCACCTTGCTTTCTTGAAACTTGAAGCTGCAGTGTGTAACTTTGTGTTTGTGCAGTGCCGGCTAGCTTGGGAGATGACCTGGCTACAACGCCGCGCCTTGCCGAATCTTGAAAGTTGGCGAAATCGTCAACCAGATTGTCGGCGCAGGCAAAGCATTTGCCGCCAAGTTCTACCCTGGGGAAGACGGCGATCCCGTCATCTTCGATGCTCTGCCGGACCTGCTGGAGAAGGCGGCAGCTGAACACGACAACACGCTACGCTCAGCAGCACGAGGCGGCGCCAAGTTGGCATTGGCAATGACGGCGGCGTGGTACCCGGAGGCTGATATTCATCAAGTCACCGAGTACTTCCCCACCGAAGACGAAAACAACCAAGCCATCGTGATGCAGGACGTGCTGCGGTCTGTTCGCGGCTATGCGACCCGGGTTGCCAACATGGTTGACATCCGCAAGTTCTACAAGGAACACCCGGACCCGCATGTTGCCGTAGCGATCCCTCCTTGGCGGATCCTGAAGCTTCCCGGCGAAGAAGGCGAAGCCGGAGCCGACAAGCGCAGCCCCAAGGATGGCGGAGCCAGCCCCAAGAATGCCGGCGTCAGCCCCCAGGATCTCTCCACCAGCTCCAAGGCGGCAATCCCTTAGACTTCCTCCTGCAAAGGCAGCACAAAACACTGCGTTAATCTGTTAACGCATAAAACTTTATTTTGGGTTGTAAATATTTATGGGCCAACTTTTATGCTACACTTGGCGGTAGGCTTACTTAAGTGGCCCGCCTTAATATGTATCTCGCCTGCATGTTTAGCTTTTTCATATGTTGGCGGAACCTCATCTTAGTTACTTTAGCTGAGCCAACCAGGTGCAATACCAACTAATTTAGACTCAGAGACCAAAGCCAGCATGTTGGTGCCAACGACATACTACTAGGCGACCCACACAAACAGACAGATAAGCATATTAGGCGGTGCAAAGATTGTTTGCGTTTTTAGCCGGCAGACGGCAAATGTCAAAAAGTTTGGACCTTAGCACGGAGCAAAACTTATTTTGTTTGGTAACTTTTATGACAACAGATATATGATTGCGAGAAAAGACAAAAGATGGCATGATCCCAAAACTGAATGAGCAAACCACAGACTTTTATTTCATAATCATATAGTACTTATTACAATGTGGAAATTGCTAAGTGTAAAAAGGACGTAGCTGCTCAATGTTCCAGGGTCGCTTGGTTTCTTCGTACTTGTCGTCAACCTTCCTTTTGCGCTTGCGACCTCGCTTCTTCTTGTATCCGTCTCGTGCATCGACCAAGTAATAAGAACCATTGAGCAACACCTTACTGACCACAAAAGGTCCTTCCCAAGGCGGGGATAACTTATGCAAGCCCTTTCTATCTTGGATTAGGCGGAGAACCAGGTCACCACTCTAAAACTTCGTTGCCTCACCCTTCTGCTGTGATAACGCCTCAAACTTTGCTGATAGATGGCGGATCGCGCAAGGGCAACATCTCGTTCTTCATCAAGTAGGTCAAGGCCATCCTGTCTTGCATCTTCTGCGTCTCCTGGACGTAGGCTTGATTCTGGGAGAATCGTACATCATGTCGGTTGGCAACACTGCTTCTGCGCCATAGACTAAGAAGAAAGGAGTAAACTTGGTTGATCTGTTTGGAGTTGTGCGTAAACTCCAAAGGACAGACTGCAATTCATCCACCCAAGCCCCAGCCGCTCTGTGCAATGGTACTTCGAGACGTGGTTTGATTCCTTGTAGACTAAACCATTTGTACGCTCTACTTGACCGTTTGCCTGCGGATGCGCTACTGAGGCTAGATCTAGGCGGATACCATGCTTATAACAGTATTCCTCGACTTCGCCTTGCGACAAGTTAGTGCCATTGTCGGTGATAATGCTATGAGGCACCCCGAACCGAGAGATTATTCCCCACAGAAAGTTTGCGGCTGTGGCGCCGTCTAGCTTTTTGATAGGCTTAGCTTCAACCCATTTGGTAAACTTGTCTACAGCCACAAGTAAATGTGTGTAGCCACCAGGCGCCGTTTTAAACGGACCAACCATGTCCAAGCCCCAGACTGCGAAAGGCCATGTGATGGGTATTGTTTTAAGCTCTTGAGCCGGCATGTGTGATTGTCTGGCATAAAGTTGGCAGCCCCTGCATCTTTTAACAATGTCTTCTGCATCTTGCTTGGCTGTCAACCAATAGAAACCTTGTCGGAAGGCTTTTGAAACAAGGGCGCGTGAGGAAGCATGATGTCCACATACGCCGGCATGTATCTCATCCAACAGTTCTCTGCCTTCTTCGGGCGAAATGCAGCGTTGGTAAACACCAGTGGTGCTACGCTTGTACAATTCACCTTTGATTATTGTAAATGCCTTGGCTCTTCTTATTATTTGCCTTTTCAAAACCTCATCATCCGGTAACTCCTGATTGATCAGGAAGTCCAAATATGGCGTCGTCCAATCCGGCTTTACCAAGTAGACGGCATAGCTAGCACTATCAACTGGTTCTGCCGACTCTGGGTCAAGGAGGTCTGCTCCTTTAATTGACGGCTTGTGTAGGTGTTCCAGGAAAACATCTTTTGGTACCTTTTTGCGTTCAGACCCATTCTGGCAAGTGTATCTGCCGCCTCATTTTGAGCTCTTGGGATGTGGCGGACCTCGTAGCCTAGAAAACACTTGGCGAATTCGTCAACGGTAGCTCGATATGCCGCCATTGTTCGCTCTTTGTGTCCCAAGTACCACGTATCTGTTGCGCCACCAATCTGAATCTCCGTAGCAGAGGACACGCTGGACGCCAAGTTCCTTGGCAATGTGTAAACCATGAAGGAGAGCTTCGTATTCAGCAACATTATTAGTTGCCTTGAAGTGAATTTGTAACACATAACTAAGCTTGTCTCCTTGAGGGTTTCTTAAAACAATGCCAGCCCCCGAGCCCTGAGCATTTTTGATCCATCAAAGTGCATGATCCAGTATGCATCTTCAGGGAGAGGTACTTCGTCCATGGCCTCCGTCCAATCAGCTACAAATCTGCTAAGGCTTGAGACTTAATGGCCGTTCTGGGCTTATACAGATGTCGAAGGCGGCAAGTTCAATGCCCCATTTGGCAACGCGGCCTGTTGCATCTGTATTATTGATGATATCCCCCAGAGGTGCCTTGCTCACCGTTATTGAATGTTCCTGGAATAGTGCCTTAACTTCCTGGCGGCGTAAAAACACCGTAGACCATTTCTGGTAATGCGGATAACGCTGTTTTGAGGCGGAAAATACTTCACTGATGAAGTAAACCGGACGTTGTTCCGGCAAGTCTGAAATTTCCGTCTTGCGTTCCACAACCAGTACCACGCTAACAACCAAGTTAGTTGCGGCAATATAGAGCAGCATTGGTTCCTGCGAACGAGGAGCTGCCAAAATTGGAGCAGACGTTAACGCGTCCTTGAGTTGCTGCAAGGCGGCGTCTGCTTCGTCTGTCCACTCGAAGTTGTCGGATTTCTTCAGAAGCCGGTAGAGAGGCAGTGCCTTCTCACCAAGACGGCTAATGAAACGACTGACGGCAGCCGCCGAGCCGGCAAGTCGCTGCACGTCCTTCAGGTCCTTGGGCCTGGATATGTTGAGGATCGCTTTGATTTTTTCTGGATTCACTCTATCCCTCGTTCGGAAACGATAAAGCCAAGCAATTTGCCGGCAGGAACCCCGAAGACGCATTTTTTCGGGTTGAGTTTCATCCTATATACCCGGAGGCTATCAAAGGTTTCTCTCAAATCGTCAAGCAAATCTGCCTTCTTTCTTGACATGACGGCAATGTCGTCAACATAGACGTGAACATTGCGGCCAATTTGCTCGTGAAGGCATCTTTGCATACACCGCTGATACGTTGCGCCGGCATTTTTTAGACCGAAGGGCATCGTGATGTAGCAGAAGGTCCCATAGGGGTAGTGAACGCTGTTTTGATTTGGTCGGATTCTCGCATTTTGATTTGGTGGTACCCGGAGTACGCATCCAAAAAGCACAGCAGCTCGGAGCCGGCTGTGGAGTCTATGACCTGATCTATACGAGGCAAAGCAAAGTGGTCCTTAGGACAGCACTTGTTCAAACCGGTATAATCAATGCACATTCTCATTTCCTTATTAGGTTTTGGAACCATTACAGGATTTGCCAACCAATCAGTGTGTACTACCTCCCTAATGAACTTGGCTTCTTGCAACTTGATGATCTCCTTCCCTATTGCTGTCCGCTTCTTCTCACCGTAGCGTCTTATTCCTTGCTTCACTGGTTTGGCTCCTTCGTAGACGTTAAGAGAGTGCTCGGCAAGTTCCCTCGGGACACCTGGCATGTCGCTGATGACCATGCAAAGATGTCCTGATTCTCACGGAGGAACCTGACGAGCGCGCTTTCCTATTTGTCGTCCAAGCCAGCCCCTATGGTGACTTGCTTGGAGCTGTCACCTGGGACCAGATCCGCCTTCTTTGTGTCTTCGGACGCCTTGAAAGTGTTCTTTTGCTCAGCGGTCTTTACATGCTCCGGCAACTGTGATGTATCGAGCTCTTTCTTCAACATGGCTAACTCCTCTGCGTGGAGGACTGCCTCAGCGAAGGCGGCGTTGCCACGCTCACACTCCTTTGCTTTCTTGAAGTTGCCACTGATGGTAATTGTACCATTGGGTCCCGGCATCTTCAGCTTGCTGTATATGTAACACGGGCGAGCCATGAATTTGGCGAAAGCTGGCCGTCCAAAAATGGCGTGGTAGGCACTTTTGAAGGGGACTACTTCGAACCTGAGATACTCCGAGCGGTAGTTTGTCTCAGGCCCAAAAGTAACCTCCAATCTGATGCTTCCCATTGACTTGCTTGCTTTCCCGGAACAATGCCATGAAACTTGACTTGCTATAGTCAAGCTGGCTTTCCGACAAGTTCATGCGCTTCAGAGTGTCCGCGTAGATGATGTTGAGGCTGCTGCCGCCATCCATCAACACCTTGGTGAGCCTGAAGTTATCGACAATTGGGTCGACGACAAGGGCGTATTTGCCGGGGTGAGGAACGTGATCTGGATGATCATCTCTATCCCAAGTTATTGGCTCCTCTGACCAGTCTAGATACTGGGGAACGTCTGGTACTGTGGCGTTTAGCTCGCGCATCTCCGCCTTTTCTTCTTTTGCCGAAGGAGTGCCCAGGAAGCACACCAATTGGCCATGTACCTTGGGATATTTCCTTTCTTTGCGCATCAGCTTGGGTTCCTCATCCTCGGACATGGACATAGCCCCATCATCGTCTTCCTTCTTTGTCTTCTCAGCCTTTTTGCTCTTTTTTGATTTCCAGCCAACCTCGGGGTCCTTCTTGAAGTCCTCCATGAACCGGCATTCCCCTAATGTGTGGTTGACTTTGCCTAAGGACGCGTGGATTGGGCAGGCAAGGCTTTCGCCTGATCATACGTCAGGCGCTGCTTGCTGGAGCCGCCATCTTTACCCTTTCCTTTCCACTTGCGGTTGCCGCCTTTGCCTTCGAAGGCGGCGGCGACCTCGTTTGATGGTCCGGCTTTGTCATCCTGGGGAGCCTTGCGTTTGTGACTTGCTCGCCTGTTTGGCGCCATATCATGTGCGCCATCTCCATCGCGTGCATCATCATCCGCCTGTGCGTACATGGCTGCTACTTCGAGCATGACTCCGAGATCCTTGACTTGCATGCGTACGAGCTTATGTCTGAGACTTGAGCCCTTCAGGAGGCCGTGGTGAAGGCATGGATTGCTTGATTGTCGTCTACGTTCTCGCAGCTTGCCTTTGTTTGAATCCACCTTGCCAAGAAGCTTGTAGCTGTTTCATCTGGCTTTTGCACGCAACGAACCAAATCTGTGTATGTATTGGGTCGCTTGTACGTGCCTTGGAAGTGCTGCGTGAACACCTTTTCCATGTCATGCCAGCTATGAATGCTTTTCTCCGGCAAGTTTTCGATCCAGCTTCGGGCTGTCCCCTCCACATGAGGGGAAGGAAGCGTGCAGCGACGAGGCCATTGCCTCCGGCAATTTCAACTGCCAGCGCGTAGTCCGACAACCATGAGTTTGGCTTGTCCGCTCCATTGTACCTTTGATGAGTTTTTGACACTGATGTCATGTCTCTGGGTACTTGAACGTTGCGGATGGCTGGGCCAAAGCACTCAGGTCCTAGATAGGCATCTTGCTTTCCAGCCTTGATGTCATTGAGACGATGTCTCGCGTCTTGCGGACTGAGCTGTTTGCCAGATCTATCAGCATGGGCTCGTCCTGCGCTGCCCGGCTGTGCCTAGGCTCATTGTTGTGTCCCCGGCTTCCGCCTTCGTGCCTGGGCACTGGTGGTGGGGACTGTGTGCGGTCCCTGCTTCTTCTTGGCGGCGGGGCATCGTCGCGGTTGCCGCCACTCCTTGGCGGCTGCTTGCTGCCCCTGCTTCCGCCTTCATCCCGCCTAGGCGGTGGAGGTGAGGCCTTGCGCCTGTTGCCGGTCCTGGATGCCTCATCACGCTGCCTTTGGAGGTGGTGATTTGCGTGGGTCTTTCTCCTTGTCCTTCCCTTTTCCGTGGCTACTGGAGCCGGACGGATCTTCTGGGTTGCCACCGGCCGCAGCTTTGCAAGCGTTGGATTTTGATTCCAACTTTCCTCCCCTTGCGTCCGCCATGTCGGCGCGAGAATCAGCACGGGCCTGCTGCTCTAGAGCTTTGTGAGCAAGGATCGATGCGTAGTAGATCTTCTCGTCCTTGTCATAGTCATCATTGTTGAGGATGTCCAAGGCGGCTGCAGTGTTGAGGACAGGGTTGCGAGGATGACGTCCCCGTTCTTGTCCTTACGCTGCGGCGCTGTAGCCCACTCGAAACCAAGCTTTTGGGCAGGGGATTTGAAGGTGTCATGATCCCTGCCTTTCCTACCTTTCTTCTCCGCCACTTGTCCTGCCGGCTTGGGCAATGGGGTGGTGGTGAAAAGATTGCGCTTGGGGTCGCACTTGGCAGTTATCTTGGCGTTTTCCTCCTTGGCTTCGTCGAGGAGGCTCTGGACCTCTGCTTGCTTGCTTTTGAGGTACTCAGTTTGCTCCACCAAGGTGTTCCGAAGTTTCTCCAAATCAGCCGGATTGGTTTTGTCGTTTACCGGCGTGTGAAGAACTTCCGCCAGAGCCGCCATGCTTCCTATCTTGCTGGGCTCGCCCTTCTCCAGAATTTTCTTCTTTGGAGCCCCAGGAGGCTCTGGAAACTGTGGATCGGTTGCCGGGGTCCCCAGGTTGGCGGCGTCAGTTGCCGCCTTCTCTGAGCTGCACCGGTGACATCCGCCACAAAAACCTGCTGCATGTTGACGGAAGAGCCCGTAGCCGCCTCAGATGGCGGAGGATCAGGTGTAAAACACTGCTTGACCCGTTGCTCAAACATGCTGGCAGAATCTTCTTCGGAATCAGAATCTACGTTGACGTGAACGGTAGATCTGGATCCGGCATCCGACATCGCATCATCCTGGAGTGCAGGAAGAATAGATTCGGGATCTTGACTGTTGGGCTGGGAGTCTGATCCCAGTCCCGTCATGCCGACAAAGTGTAGATCTGAATCTGCGGACTCCTCAGAGGAGGCAAACTCAGATCCGTCTTGATTGTAGGGGGGTGGGATGGCGAATAAATTCGCGGCAACCCATACGCCTCAGAAGTGTAGCCGATGAACACATCGACGCCGCCAAACGGCACAACTCCGCATCCGACAATGTAGTCGTCTGCGGGGATGTAGGACTCGTCGCAGCTGATGTAGTGGTTGTCGCCGTAGCGAACAGCGCGGCCGACGGCGATTGTTTCGCCGATGCCGCCAAGAGTTCCCGCCTGGAACGTGACGCCTGACGCCTTAGGCCCCACGGTGGGCGCCAACTGTCGTCGTATCGGCATCTTGGATAGGAGACGGGGTCCTGCTAGCCGAGGGTGAACGTAGGGCAAGAAGGTGGACGTCGTCAAGGTCGGGATTGTACACGGCGGTTTACCCAGCTTCAGGCACCACGGCGGTGGCGGTGCCCTACGTGCTGCTATAACTCACTATAAGGCAATATCGCCGTGAACAGGTTACAATGAGTTGGTTGTGTTGAATCGTATGAGAGTTGCCCTAAAGGCGTCCCGAGGTCCAGCTTATATAGGCGGCTGGACCTAGGGTTACAAGGTGATTACGTATCCAGCAAGTATACGGAGTCCTAAACCTAGCCGGCAAGTATGCCGCCTTCCGTCTTGGTCTTGGTGGCTTCATGGGCTTCAGTCTTGGGCCTCCTCCTTGCCGGCATCCGCCTTCCTTGGTCGTCAGCTATCTGGGCCGCCCGGTAGGCAAAGCCTTCACCACCACTGCGGGCCACCCTGGACTAGCCGGATTGATCCATGCTGGTGATACCCCTAGTAGGTATATCCCCAACAACTAGTAATGTTTTTTGCTCAAATAAGCAGTTAACTGAGCTCGATACTCGAGTAAATCAGGCCTACTATGTCAATATCCCTCGATTAGCATACACATACAATTGAAACAAATTAGAGCTCGAAGAACTACATCGAGTCAGAAGAACAAGTTCAGAAGATTATGACGTGCACGATGAAGGGAGCACATGCTCGATTCTTCGAGTCAAGCAAGTACTCGGGGGCTAATGACGAGGTTATACTCTGCGGGTACCCAGCTTAGAGGTACCTGGTGCACGTGATGATCAAAAAAGCCCAAAGATTAATCGAAACCCACAAAGGAAGGACCGAGACGAGGAGTGCTTCCCAAGTTAGATCAAGTTATGGTCGGTTAAGACTTTCCATACATGTAACCTTGGTCGGTTGTGTTTCCCAAGACCCAGCCTCCTATATAAAGGCTGGGAGGGTGATCGATCAAGGTAAGGAATTCATAGCCACCAAAACCTCGGCGAGATCAGCAACTCGTCGAACCCTTATAATCATGATATTCATACCATAAACACAGACAAGCAGGAAGTAGGGGTTTTACCTCACTCGAGGGCCCTGAACCTGGGTAAATCCAGCTTGTCAGCCGTCGATTCCACCAATACTACGCGTTCTCTACCACACAATCAACCCTAGTTATAGCAACCATGGGAATTGCCGAGGGCACACCTCGACAGTATGTATGTACCCGTCGAATCATTATGCGAGTAGTCTTTCTATTACTGTTTGCTCTTTAACTTGAATCGTGTGCCCGATTGTTTGGAGTCAATTAATGGTGTTGTCATGTCCAATTTGTTATTTTGCATTGTTTTAGAAAATAGCCCTAGAGTGCACGTTGGTATTAACAGCTAGTAGTCCATAAATCTGTTTAAATTCTGAATGATATCGCTCTATGTTGATGCGTTTCTAGGTTGTTGAATTCAGCAAAGGCAGGCTTCAGAACTTGCACCGGAAGAAAGGATGGGTGCGGTGCTTCCTCAGGGTCTGGGAAGCCAGACTTCATTTGCCTTGGCAAGCAAACTTGCGCCATTAGAACAAATATGGGTGCAAGAGTCTGTCCTCAACTCGTTGTACGAGGAGTCAAACCTGTGAATCCTGTGTCTGATTGTCAATGGTGTCGTCATGTCCAATTTGTGATTTTGCGTTGTTGTTGTAGAAAATAGCCCTAGAGCGCACGTTGGTATCAACAGCTCGTTCATCTTTGGATTTTTCCTGTTTAGCCTATTTGGACTATTTCGTGATACAAAATGTATTCATTTGTTGTGTCGTTTGTGTATCCTGGCATAGCTCACGTCCTTGCTCCCAGAATAAGGTCCCAAAGTCCACTATTTTTTAAATCTGCAATGAGGCGAATCAGGCGAGGATTCCCTAGAAAAGCATAAGCTGAGCTGTCTGTCTCCCTTGTGGTAGCAGGCGGACCCGGCAAAAACTTGTCGTCGATGTGGCGACAAATTTGGAGCAATTTGAAAGGGAATCCTAAGCTTTGAAAGGGAATCCTAGAAAGCTAAATATTCTTGTTGTAAACGTCCATTTTTGCGTCTGTCCATTAGCGCGTGTGCAAGAAACAGTCTTATGCCTCCTCCTGTTTCTTGTTTTTCACAACACAGAATTAGCAGCAGCAGTAGATGTTAGCTGTTGCGTCACCGCCTGCTGCTCTGTCTGGCTCACAGCCTGCTGCTAGCTAGCTGCGCAATCAGGCAGAAGCTTTCTTGGCTTCTTTGCCAAATGGTGATGGGCCAGAGTCATCATAAGCATCACACTTAAAGAAACCGTCTGCAATTAAAGCGTCGTTTTGAAAAAAAGGATGTGCGCGCACAGCTCAGTAAAGCTCCCAAGCCAAAAGGAAACCGAGCTTTATGTCATCCGAAAGAAGCAAAGACGCATAAGTTCTCGCACTATGAGAGGTCAGTGTGAAGCGACAGATGCAGCACTGAAAGGCTCTCAAACTTTTGCAAACAGTTTAATCGACGGAGCACCTGAGGTTAACTTAACTACCGAGCTCTGAACCCAGCCACTTGCTACTAGAATCTGAGTGTGCTCCGCATTGCCACTAGAATCTGAGTGTGCTCCGCATTGCCAAAACTCTTTCACATTTTAATGGTAAAGAATTATAGTAAGTTGCAAAGGACAACATGACTACAGAAGGATGTTAAAAATAATAAGAACTAGCGGTATGGCCCGCGCATTTGCGCGGCTAGACTATCTATTGTTATCACTTGCTATCACATTTTTAAATTCATATTATTAATCTTTTTTCGCTAAATCCTTGAGGACACGCTCAGTAATCATAAATGACTGTCCACTTTATATTTCTTTGTGAAAAGCATGCCCTTTTGTCTATCTATGTGAGTCTATTGACTGCACGCAATCCATTGACTCTCCCATGAAAATCCCCCTTTCTCCTATTCCAGACCCTGTTATTGGAGGCGATCCTTATGGATGCACGCTGGAGCTGCTAATATGGCCTCTGACTAGAAAGGCAGAGTGCGGTGGCCGGTGCACTGTGCGCAGCCCCGCCTAGACATGGACATGGTCGGCGACGACGAAGGCGGCAGCTTAGCGCCTGCATTCAGCTATCAACGTGCGTGCCTCACTGGTCCAATTCCCGCGAGCGTGGCCGCTTGTCCATTTCTATTCTTCTCCAAATTTTAATCAGCGCTTGTGTTTTTTTAGCACGGAGCAGAAGCAGCCACAGCTAAATCCATCATCATGTCTCGATCCCAAATCCAAATTTTATCCCAGATGAGAAATAATATGTGTTGCAGGGCAACCACTCAATGATCGACAGATAGAAGAATATATAATATATCCATGCTATAGCCATTTTTCGAGATAGACAATTTAAACAAAATTTGATCTTTTTGAATATGACAACAATCTTAGGAAATAGTATTTCTTTTTTCATTATCATGTCCTTTGTGGATTTATGGTGAGTGTGTTGCAGATATAAACATGATTCATTAATCCGAAACACAATATATAACATGGTTCTGTACACAGTCTTCCCCGCTATATTGTCACATGGATGTGTTGGTGACTGGTGACGCAATTGTGTACTGATCCCCAGCTGGATGCTTCATCGATGCATTCAGTCTACTCATAGTCGTCTTCAAGAAATCTTAGCGCTTAGCATGCTGATTGTATGTTGGTTGTATCACCCCTCTAATCGTTATAATATCCTCAAATGATCTGCATCCTTTTGCGGCGTTTAAAAGCATCCTCACGTAATATTGCTTGCCACATAAAGGATGTGTGTTTCCAATTGCTTTTTGTTTCCTTTTTCCATACAAATTTTGGACAGAGCTCCATGTAGGACAATTGTTTTCCTAGTTTGTGTATTTTATTTGCCCTATATAGTCTTGTTTTGCTCGAAAAATGATGACAAATTATCTTAGCAACTTAGGAAAAGTCTGATGCATTACCTGATCTCTTTGAGCCTGACTCGTCGTAATGTTTTCCTCTTGTGAAACATTTGTTCTCGTAGTGTTCCTTGCAGGCTTCTTGCTGTCTACCAATTTATGGTAAAGAGTTTCTTCCGCTAAGTGTCTGCACATATGCATTCAAGTACGATTATTATTTTATAGTACCGAATAAACAGGACTTACAATTCAATTGTCGCTAAATATAAAAGACAGAGTTACATACCTGTCAAGAACTTCCTGTGTTTCAGGCATATTAATATCTGCAATATTCTTTTGTCACTGGTTTACTTAGGCATAACCCTATTTTATAGAACAGCTTGTTATAGCATTGTAATTACCATTGACCTTCTGCACCATTGTTGAGGTTACAATAAGGACAGCTTGGTTGCCATTACATCCTCATTGAGAACATAAGCCAAGCCTTCCGACAACACAATTATGTTTCCCTAAATAGTTCAAAAAGAAACAGACAATGCTAACCACAATGGTGAAATTCGAGCAAACTGTTGAGGCATGTATGCAGTGCGCACTTAAACTGGTTATGAGTTCTTTCTTGTTATTCTTGATTGAAGATTCTTCATTGAGTGAGTCATCTATTGAGATCTGGAAATATTTACTTTAATATTAGAAAGCTTAATTAGTTTAAAGTCAGATCTACATCTATAAAGTATGGAAGTAATAGGACATGTGCTTTGGACATGAACATTTGATTTGCAGTCATTCTGTAAGAAACAGATATTCAAATAGAGAAGACATAAAGTTTCAGCTACCAAAGTTTTTTCGAAAAACATTGGACCAAAACAAACATGTTTTCTTTATGTTAAAGGATATGTGTCTTAGATGTATTTCTTAAATCACTGGATGCATCAGCGAGTCTTTTTGCTAGTTCTGCATTGTTTCATCACATCATAGTCACGCACCTTCGAGATTTAACTTGACGAACGCTCTTAAATTTCCCGGAGACATGACAAAAAAACTAATTAAGTATATGAAAAGTACATTTAAGGAGCTATAATTACGAAAAAAGGTTGTAATCAATACATCAGAAAGGTTACACCTTTTTTCTCAGATTTGTGCATAATTTTGGGAGTGCCTACACGGGTGTATTGGAGCAGACATTCAGTTACAAAAAGCTAATCATTTAGAGAACATTACCACAACGACTGCAGATTATAAACTCGATCTGATGCATATACTTTGTTTGCCAGAACAGAAAAACGAAAGATAACATTGCAACAATACCAGGGGATTGGGCTTGGAGTCTTGCCACATATATAATAGAATTCTTGTACTTCCTTGCAACCATAAATTAGTGCACATTCTGTCTTCATTAACAAACAGCTTCGATTTGAAGAACCCACGCAAGTCAAGAGAATTTGAGATCATCGCTACGATTTTGTTATGCAAAGTAATAGAAGCGGGTAGCGATCCCTGTGACTCTAAAAGGAATTTATGCAAAGCCTTAATTTGTGAAATATCTGGCTTGTAACAACTTACATAAATTAGTGGATGACATGACATGGCATAATTAAGACATGACTTTAGTAATGACATGATGGATGTACGTTGTGTAGTAGTGCACCTGGGAAAGATGATGCCGCCGAATTCGTTGGCAATAGGCATGTAGCCATGATCTCATTGTCGCCATGGGTTGCTTATGTTCTTGTGCATCCATTTGTTTGCAGCGGGTGCATGCTCTTTCTGCAAATACTCCTTTTAATTGTTGGATGCCCGTAGGAAAATCCATGGAGTCAATACTCACGTGGAGCTTGATCAACTCCTAGTATTAACATACCAATGATCAATCAAAGATAGTTTGTGCGACTCGTAATGCCGTAGATGAAATCTGATGATTCCATCTGCTAATTTCTTGCATAAGTATTTTGATCCACATAAGATGGAATCCATCTAGGCCATTGGTTACGCATCTAAGAATCGAAATTCTTCACGGACCCTAAAACCTCCGGCATCAACAACATCGCCGGTATGCATGCATCTCTAGCTCCTGCAAATCGCCGGTGGCCGGCGGCGTCGTTGTTTAGAATAAGCCGTGAGATATATGGATCTGCTAACCCATGATGCCGGAGTAATTAGAAAAACTCCTGATGATCCTTATCTTCTTTACATTAATAATATTGTAACTCAATACAAAAATCAATGGGCTCTGTCAAGTTAGCTATAGGTTGTGACGTATGCTGGTTGGAAAGAAAGAGAAATAGAATAATGAGAATCATATGGTCTGCTTGGGAAGATAAGCGAAAATTTCAAATTAAAATTTCCTGGTGTGATCGAAAAATTGGATACCTTGGTGTCATGACGACCCGCTTCTCACTGGATTGATATCAGACTTGTGGCGATCTACAGAGGGTCCCCCACTCGTCGTCGCGCGCAGGCTCGTTGTAGATATTATGCAGGACATACGAAGGGAACTCTTCCATATCCTAATCGATCAAGTCGGCCATTACAGCCTTCGACATGTGCTTCTGCTGCTGATTGGAAGCAATATCATTCAGCTGTTGAGATTTACAACGTGCAGAACCCTGCAATTGTGTTGGCTCATGACTGGTACTGCTGCCAAGGGGTGATCTATCTGTAGTCAGGACAAAGCAAAACAAATCATGTTGCCAAGGGCTGATCGATCTGGAGTAAGCACGATTGCAGCTGCCTCATCTCTCCATTGTCTTCTAGAATTGCCTGCACGCTCCAGCACGTCCGCGACAGACATCCAGGTTTCATCCTTCGAGTCTGGTATCGACCGGCGGCGCAAGCGATTACTGCGTCCTCATTGGGCCGTGGAGACAACAGCTATCGTGTACTTCCAGAACTTGGTCTCTTTCCTTTCAGATTCATGTATGTGCTGTTTTGAGCCGGGCCATCAGCCATCCTACGTGTACTTCCAAAACTTGGCCCTTACCTTTTCAGATTCATGTACGTGCTAATCCCGGATATCTTTCCGTGCGCTTGTGTCTAGCTATTAAGGGGCTAACCTAATCTCCACCGTTAGTTTTAGGGAGACAAATCTAAAGCGTTGGTTGTCTTGTGTTTTAATTATATAATAGATAGAGAGAGGATAAGGTGGTGAGGTCAGGCAGGGAAAGAGTGGTGGCCACTCATCAGGGCAGCACCACTGTGAAAGATTTTCAGTGCAGCATTGGGAAAGAAAGATTGTTCCTGTGAAAAGATTGTTCCTCATTGCAGCAGCGACAGGCCCACACAGCCGAACGGAGCTGGAGTTCCATCAAGTGTTGGGATTATTTTTTATGGTTGCTGACTGCATGGCTAACTAACTGGTACAAGTGGTTAGATTAATCTGTATTTTCGGTATCAAATGCAGTTTGGACTAGCCGTCCATTTGGTTCTTTTATTAATTATGCAAGGTACTTGATGCTTGAGACAACATGTTAGGAAGAGGTCCTTGCAATACTTTTAGCAAGGGTGTGGACAACAAAGTCTTGATTTTTTCGCGGCAGACCTGTTAAAAAAAACTTGAATTCCATGAAACTAGGAAATAGATAAAGTATTTTTCTACTGAAATTTGCAAGTAATTTATCAGAAAAGAAGAGGCCATGGGGTTGGGTTCACAACCTCCCCTATCACGGAGCCACACTCCAACTCCAAAAAATACTCCTACTTGCACATGTCTTTATCAGATGACACTTACATTAGATGTTTCTTCTGAACGTCCCCACGCATCAAATGTGCAATTACTGAAGAGAGAAATATTTCTTCGAATTGCATACATGTATGGAAGTTGACAGAATGGTGAATAATATCACCCTGTTTCTGTTATTTTGTACTCCCTCCGTTCATAAAAGGATGTCTCAAGCTAGATCAAATTTGCATGTATCTAGACATGATTTAGTGTATAGATACATACAAATTTGAGCTAGGTTAAGACATCATTTTGTAAACGGAGGGAGTATATATGAGTCTCTAATTTAGCGCAGGAGCAGGACATCCAAGCATTCCCAGTAAAAATGAGTTCAATTAAATACACATATTTGTTGCTGACTCTGATTCTTGATGTTAGTGTTCCCGGCATTAACAATTCACAAGTTGCTAGTTACTCAAAGAGCATCTCCACTGGGGGCCTCCAATGGGGTGTCCGACACCCCCAATTGAGGCACAATTGAGGGTACCGGACATGTGTCCGCCCAATTTTTGGAGACCGCACACAGCGGCGCCCCCCAAACGCCCGCCCCCCAAACGCGAGCAATTGGTTGAACACCTTGCCAGCATTCAAACAATTTCTAAAACATTAAAGGATTCAAATTTCGTTCATACTTTTATATATTACAAAGATTTGAATGAAATTTGAAGTACGGTGGCCTAGGCGCCCTAACCCTAGCCTACTCGTCGTCGTCGGTGTCCAGCCAGGCGTCGTCGCTATCGTCCTCGTCGAGCACGACGTAGACGGAGGAGGAGCCGGCACGCCTGGTGGACGCGCCGTCTTGGCGGGGCGGTGCATGGCTACATGTGTTGAGCGCCCTCCCGGATGACGATGTCGTCGCCGCCTCCACGACGTGGTGGCGATCGCCGCTCCTCCTTCACCCTGGAGAAGCGGGGTGGCGCTCGGCGCTGCTGGTTGTCGACGATGCGGCGTCGCGGTGGTGGCGGCATCAGCCGAAACGGGGCAGGGTTCCCCGTTGCGGCGTGTCGACGTGTGGCCTCGATGGCCGAAGCCACCGTGTGGCCGGTCCTCTCCCACTAGTCGTGCCGCCCCTCCGCGTTCCAGCGGCCCGGCGGCGTGCGGCCGTCGTAGAACGACTCCGCCTCCCGGCGCTCCCGCTGGAATCGCGCCATCCACGCCGCCCAGTTGTTGTCGTCGTACTCCGGGTTGGCGCGCTCCTCCCTTGTGAGCCAGCTCCGGCACCGGGCGATGGCGCACGCGATCTGGTCCGGCGTGACCGGGAGCGGAGGAATCGGGAGCCCGCCATGGAACGACGTCGCCCAGTACTTCGGGAGGCGGGAATCCGGCGGGACGAGCAGCCCGTACAGGAAGATCTCCCACGCCTCCTGGGTGCCGATGGTGCGCCCGGTGCGGCTGTTCCCTGCCTCGTCGTTGTTCGCCATTGCGCGGTGACGGAGTTGGGTGCGGCGACGGAGGTGGAACAGGGGGATGTGGGAAAGCAGGCGAAGATGGTGAGTGCGGCGATGAGGGCGATGCTAGTGGTCTTTTATGGGCACGGCGAGGGAGGTGAGCGGTGCGCGAGCATCCGCGCCGGCGTAAATGCATTGCGTGGACGCCGACGTGTGGACTACCGCGCACGCTGTCACCAGCGTTAATGCGACGCGTGGCGACAAGCGCCTGCTGCCGTGTAGTCGCCTCGCCTCCCGTCGCGTCCAGTCGCGTCGTCTCGGAGACCGCCTGACGACTGCGCGCCTCATTAACATGGCGGAACGGCCTCCTGCGCGCCTTCATTAACACGGGCACGGTGGCATGTGTGTATGACGGGTGGGCCACCCCTGTCGGGGTGCCGGGCATGTTTTTGCTCGGGGCAACCCTTTGGAGGGTGCCGCTGGTGGCGTTTTTTGGGGTCCGGACCCCCAATGGGCCTTTGGGGGTCCTTTGGAGGGTGCCGGTGGAGATGCTCTAACACAATATTTATGGAGAAGACAACTGTCTATAATTTTTATGAATGGAAATACAGCAACTGAGCACCATTCCTTCATTCTAAATCCTACAAATTTTGCGGAACGACAGCAAGGAACAAAACAGTTACTAGTGCCAAAGTACTGAAGTACATTTGTCAAAATTTTGAGCCTTACACTGTTGTGCATTGTTTATGGATTCCCTAAAAGTACACCCGGGCCGTTTTGATCTTTAGTTGAACTGCATAAAAATATTTGTGGTTTCCAATGACAATCACACTTGATTAAATCGTAGCCTAGTTGTACCTACCAAGAGTTCTATAGAAACCAAAAGCAGATAAAACTGAAGCAACTTGCGATATGGAAAATCACCACCACCACCACCACTAATGGTGGCCATAAAAAGAGAAATAACAAGAACAGGATTCTGTTGCAAAGGTTGCTGATACTGTATCTCTCCAGTTTAAAAGATTCTGTCTGCGCCCTTTTCCACTACACAATGCAACTGCTGTTTAGTTTTGTCAGGTCAAAAAAAGGAATTAAATACGGGGCTTGGCAAGATGGCCCCATATTTGCAGCTATGAAGTGCATGGCTTCTTTTGATTTTTTTTTTTCAAAGGCAAAAGATTTGTCTTATATTAATTAAACAGAAGGTGCCCGGTTTATTAGCGGAAGAAATCGGGCGAAAACCATACAATACAACGAACACCACGGGGTAGAGCCCACACAACACATAGAGCCAAGCACAACCCACCACTCCGCAGCCGGCCGGTCAGCCCTTCACCCTTGCCGAAGAGAAAAAACCGTAACTGCTATGGGAGGAGCGGATATGGGACACTCCGACGTAGATGAAAGCGACCAACCCTCCGGGGAGCCTCGACGACAAACATCACTGAGAGCAGCGTTGTCGCCCACACGACACAAGACGAAACACCTTCCATGACGCAGAAAACTCGGAGCCGCCGCCCCGACATCCAACTCTGCATCACGCCCTGCGCAATCCACCTGGAACACCTTCCGGGGCCACCGCCCCGACATGACACCGCTCGTGCTCGAGCTGCAACGCCGCACGGCCTAGCTGTCCGCAGTCCACACTGCCCAAGGCAACTACCCGCAGACCACGGCCGCCACACCACATCCGAGGCGGCTGCCTCGACGTACTGAAGATCGCCCCTCGTTGGGACGCATCGACCGAGCCGACAACCTCGCCACCCTTGTAGCACGAAGCCGCCACTCACAAACTGTCGAGTCGTAACCCCACCACATTGGGTCACCATCGCACAGCAATCCGGGGCCGCCGCCCCGGCATGCAAGAACCATCTCGAAGCCGCCGCCTCGACGTCCACGCACCCGCCGATGGAACAAGCAAGCATGGCAACACAAGGCATGGGTACCGAGACTCCAAGACGACGCCCCAAGGAGGAAAAACGACGAAAACGCCGCCGTCGCCCGCATTGTCGACGACAAAGCAAGGTTTTCACCCCGAGAAACTCGGGGAATTGGGGCGACAAAGGGTGGTTTGCTCTCAACGACGACGCCTCCAAGGAGGGGAACGACGTCCAAAGACGCCGACGCCGCCGACACTGACCGAGATCAGTGCTAGGCTTTCACCCGGAACAAACCAACACCATTGTCACCACCATTTCCATCGAAACCCGACCACCACCGGCAGCGGTCACCACCACACGCCGAACTGCGTCCAGCTGCGAGCAACCATCAACGTCCACCAAGCCCACCGTCGCGGCGACGCCGCGCCGCCGCTCCCGACACTCACCGCGCCGCTGCCCGAGCCAACAGCAACCGAAAACCTCCATCTTCCTCACCACCTCGCTGGGCGTGGCCACTGCAGCCACCCCGCCGTCGTGAGCGCCGGCGGCCGTCCTCACCGCCCCGACCTGCCACCCGCCATGGCACGAGTCAAGCCAGAAACTGGCCCGCGCCAGATCTGGGGAAGGGCTCCCCAGATCGGCCGCGCCCACCCACGCCACCGCAGCCAGGGGAGGCCACGGCACACCACCGGAGGAGATCCTCCGCCTCCTCCACTTCGCGGGGACGCCGCCCCAGCCGCGCACGTCGACCGCCAACCGTCGCCGCCCAACAGCAACCGCTGCCGTCGCCGCGCCCCCTCGAAATCCAAGCCCCAAGTCGGCCTTTTGGCAGCTGGGCCCGCCGCCGCCGCAACGAGGGCCGGCGGCAGCGGCGGCGTGGAGGGCCGGTGCTGGGAAGGTTTGGTGGCGGCGCGGGTCGCCCCCGGTGTCACCCTGGGGTGCGACACGGGGAGCAGAGAAGAGTTATTCTTTTGATCTTTTATGTACTGGTAAGAGCATCTCCACTCGGGGCGTCCAAATGGCCGCCCAAAGGCTTTTGGGGCGTGCCGGACAAATTTTTGCTTCCACTCGCGGCACCCAAAAGCAAATTTCATCCGGAAGCTCCCAGTTTTGTGTCCGGCAGCGCCACATGAAGCCCTTGGAATGGGGAGGCCTTGGGCGGCCCCGGACACAAAACTTTGTCCGCTCCTTCCAATCAGCAAACTCCACGTACCTCTCCCCTCTCTCTCTCCTCTATCCTCTGTCACCCCACGTCCCAATCTTTTCTCTCACATGCATCGGGAGAGAGCAGCAGTACTAGATCACGCCCACCACCACGCCCCCGCCGGCCGCAGCAGCACGCCGGTGCCTCCATCTCGCCCGCCGTGTCCCGGAGCATGGAGGTCGAGGAGCAGCCTCCGGCGGCAGCACGCCGGCGCCTCCAGCTCGCCCGCCGTGTCCCGGAGCTCGCCGCCATGTCCCGGAGCATGGAGGTCGAGGAGCAGCCTCCCGGCGGCGGCACGAAGAGCAGAGGGGAAGAGGTGGCTGCGTGCCCGCGCTGGTCGAGGTGGCCGCGCTCACCGAGGTGGCTGCGTGCCCGCGTTGAGCTGAGCACAAGGAGCCCGAGGTCGTGCTGCTTGGCCAGGCTGACGCCAATGTCGTCCTTCCTCTCCATGCTCCTCCCTCCCGTGCGCACGGCCAGAGCCTGCTACGGATGCGCCTCGCCATGGTTGCAGAGCAGCAGGTCGCTGTCGTCCACGTCCTCCCCGTGCGCCCGGCGCCCGGCAGCCGCCACGCTCGACCAAGGGCTGCCCGCTCTGCCACTCCCGCGTGGCCGTGTCGACCCGAAGGACGTGCTGCTCCTGCCCGCGTCGACCCTGGGCGTGCTGCTCCTGCCCAAGGAGGAAGACGCGGCCTCCTTCGCCGCCGTCCTGGAGGACGCAAGTGACAACGTCATCCTCCACGTCCTATGTCCATGGCGAGGTGTCACGAGGCTCGTGCCCACCGCACATCGCAGCGCCGGCGTGGTCCAGCTCGACTCCACCCGGTCGTGCGCGCCGGCGCCGGCGTCGGCCTGCTGCTGGCCGTCCACGCCCATCAGCTGTTTGTGAGAATGTCTAAACGAAATATGATAGCAGAAAAAAAGAAAAAGAAATGGCATATGGCGGTGCGACTGGGGAGAGCGACGCCCTATATAATTTATCCGTCTGAACACGCCCCAAATCACTCATCCGGACACCGTTTGGGCGGCCGTTTGGACTCTCCGAGTGGAGATGCTCTAAAGCGGCAAGTGCTCAGTGCACAAGCGTTCACCTGAGGAGTGCTTGTATTATTATTATTTAGAAATAAAGTTTCATAAAATTCAATGTACTGATGTGGTGGCTGCTAGCCTGCTAATGGTTAGATGACACTAGGAGCTTGTACTATCTCGTTTAAATTTATTCTTATCCAGACGAATTGGTGCTACTTGATGTCAGTGATGATTTTAGAGTAACCCATTATTGTCACCACGGTCAAGAAAATTTAAATGATATATTGTGTATTTCCCTTGGTGGTTGCAAACCCTCTTTTATCCTTGGCTTAGTCTTAGGGGCTCTTTGATTGACATGATTCTAAAAAAGTATAAATAGGAAAAATGTAAGATTGCAATGTCATGTCAACTCCAATCCAACATGATTTTATATGCATCAAAGTTTATATGATTTTGTCACAGAAAAAGCAAAAGATTTTTGAAAAGGCGGTTTGAGTGGATCTTAGATTTCCTATGGAATCTAGTGCAAAGGATTCCTTACCAAAAAATCCCATGAGATTCAATACTACAAATCAAACAACCACATAAAAAAAATCTTAGGATTTAAACCATCCAAATTTTCTATGCAAAATCCTTTGAATCAAATAGACCCTTGGTACTCGTGTATTTTACACTCGAACTCACATCTATCTACATGGGAAAATTTATGCCGGAAAGAACTCGGAAGTGTGTTTGGTCAAAGCCACATCCAAAGAAGAAAGGGGAATATATTCTCGCCATCAGTGAGATGCTCATTCATCATTTTCCCACTTTTCTTTCAAAAAAGATGCAAATTTATTAAAAAATTGGAATGCAAATTTGAAAATATTCCGAGACCGTGTCTTATATTACTTTCTAAGATAATATTACAATAGTTTCAAATGTCCAACTACAAGCATTTATTTCAAAATTTAGAAATCATAGTTTTATGTAAAAATCGTAAAAGTGAAAAAATAATGGAAATTACTATTTATATCACTACAAATATCTAACATTCTCAGACTTAGTATTACCATGATTTAACAGCCGCAGTGGTAAGAACATTTGAATAGTTTGTGATTAATAATAAGGGAGCAATTATTTTGCAGTGAACAATCATAGCCTTTAGATGTAGATCTTCTCATCCCTTTGTAGGTACCGGAACCTGGTATTTAATTGAGCGGTTCTTGGCGTCCACTTAGACATAGTTATTTCTCCGTGGCTTGAGAACTAGCAAAATATTAATAATAACATCTAGAAATTATTTATTTTGTGAAGTCTACCATTTGTATACATAAAACCTTTTTAGAACAACATACATAAAAACTTTGACTACTTTCACTAACAACAGTGGCAAAAACAAAACATGGCTGATGGAAGAATGCAAAAACGAATATTGGTGAAACGAAAGTGTAAATTCCAAAATGGACCGAGTATACAATATAAATTTTTGGGGCCCAAAAAAAACTCCGCAGACTAACGAGTTGAAGTAGATAAAAATCAGGATTTCAGGTTTCAGCTGATTTTTAAAATCTGGTTCAACATGTCATAGTAGTATATAAAATCGGGAGAGTTTTGCGCTCTCTCAGCGATCGGGGAACAGTACTCTACAATGTTTCATTTTTTTAAAAAAAAAATTCCCCAATTTTTTTTTGTTCTTTTCAGTGTTTCAATCCACGCCGTCGTCTCTCGATCCAACGGTCCACGCGGCAATTTTGTATTTTGCAAGAAAGTCCTCCTGTTTCCCGGAAATTACGAACCGGACCCTTTATATAAATACCAAACCCTAACTCGGTTCAGTTTTGATGCTCACTTAGTGCTTTCGTGAGTATGTGTTCTTCTCGATAAACAGGAGAATTATTATTGGTGAAAATGTAATTAATAAATATTACTTACAACTTTACTCTTGATTTTATTCCCCGGTCATCTAATAGAAAGTAATATTGTTGCTTTCCAGTAGCTCTCACTGCTTATTCTTATCATGTATCAATGCAGGTTGCACGAAGATCAAGATTGTGCATTGTTCTTCTGGATTTATTTGCGCCTACATTTTACTCCCGGTCATTTAATAGAAAGTAATATTTTTTTAATTTTTTTTTCTTCTTAGTTTTTTCTAGTGTCTCGATCCGACGGTCCACGCGGCAATTTTGCAAGGAAGTTCTCCCGTTTCCCGAAAATTACGAACCAGGCCCTTTATATAAATACAAAACCCTAACTCGGTTCCTACATTTTACTCCCCGGTCATCTAATAAAAAGTAATATTGTTGCTTTCCAGTAGCTCTCACTACTTATTCTTATCATGTATCAATGCAGGTTGCAAGACAACTACTCTGCCGCTACGGACACCAACGCCGTCGCCGACACTTTCGCCGACACCGACAACAGCGTCGTCGACGAAATCCCATGTACTGATACATCCGCTCCTAAAATTATTCCTCTTATTCCTACATTGGTTTCCAGCTCTTACAATGCATTGCCGATGACAGCTTACTATGAAGGCACCAGAAATGAAGTTTCTGTACAATTATTGTCATCAGACTGAGGAACGTCAACTAAGGCTACAAAGACAGGTATGTATATTTTTTTCGTGCCAGTGACACAACCGTTACACAAACTCCGTATGGCTTCTAACACACTCCATTTGAATACATTTCAGGTCAGAACTTAGATTAACCTAATATAAATCCCATGTGACAGTTTCGGTGACGACAACGCGGCTACCATATCGATCAAGCCGCTGCCCCTAAGGCAATCATGAAGGATGGCACCACTACATCGTAATTTCTGTGATGACGACACGGCTACCATATTGATCAAGCCGCTACTTCTTTGACAATCATCAATCCATTATGTCAATCGAATCAGCAGCATGTTCCTGCTTTTCAACGTTTTGTAAATAGAATACATGCAGCTGTTCAGCTATGTTACTAAATCTATCTGTTTCTGCATGGACAAACACCCGGCTAGCTAATGCAATCTTTGTGTAATTATGCACCTATATTACAGCGCATACATATTGTTACAGTTAGCTAAGCATACGAACTGTAATGTAACATGAAAATCATAATCTCCACAACCTGCTTGCAACATATATTATGCCACTGCATTTAATACATAAATTTTCTCTTAAAGGGCGCGGCGTGTCGCCGTGCCGAATTCAACTAGTTATTTCCTTATGGTTCTTCAGCTCTCTATCATCTGCATCCTCTGTTTGGTCTTGCAGTTTTTTCCAGATTATTTCTCAGTGCTCAGAAATCAAAACCTATGATTAATTTCTGAATCAGAGTAGTGTTCGTACCATGCCTAGCTCCTGTGAAAGATTAAAGTCTTGCACTGTTCTTCATACAGTACCTCAATAGCTTTTGTACCGAGGTCTTGTCAGTAAGTCCGAGGACCGATACAGTAGGGAGCCGTTGTGGTACTCGATTAGAGGCGCTGTTCCTTTGTCAGCAGGTTTTGGCATCCAATCCAAGCAAAACTGTTCCCTGACCGGGGGCAGTGAGTGAAGCTAGTTTCGAACAACATGGCATACAAAAGAAATTTACTCAATAATGAGAAAATATCCTATTAAGAAATTATCTGACTAATTCATAGATTAGTATACTCATATAACGAGAGTATCTTTTAATCCAAATATAATTACATACACTAGTTGTTAACCCGTGCATCTGCACGGGCTAGTTTTCATGTTGACAAAAATAGCGAAGAAGTTCCACTGCCATTTGGGGGATATCGTTTCCAACTTTAATTCTGAAAGCATGTAATTGTTTTTCTTGGTTGTCTATGCCAATAAGTTAATTCTTTAAATAAGTTTCAAAATGAAGCTTCACATGAAAGCATGGTTTTTTATTATATTTCAACAGCCCATTAACTTTATATATGTGTGCATTAAGATCTAGTAATGTTCATTATTTCGAATTTGATTGTAGACCCGTATACCAAAAAAGTGTAGCTTTATAGCTTAAACTAAATTCTATTATATGGAGAAACTAACTTGAGTGTATAAACCTACTCTCATCTTATGATAACTTTATATCTGCATGCATTAAGAACTATTAATATTCATTATTTGGAATCAGATTGCACACTCGTATACCAAAAACTGTACCTTTATAGCTTAAATTAAATTATATTATATCGAGAAAACTATTTTGAGTGTATAAACCTAGTCTCATCTTATGAGCTTGAATTATGTACGATATAGAAAGCCTACACCTTGGATCTATGCATGTGAATAACAACTGGTTCGTACCGAATTAGTAAATGTACTATTTCACAGCAGAAAACAGGATTTAGATCTGACGTGTGGTACTAATTAAATATAAAAATATTAATATTATCAACTTTTCTTTGACATGCAGTCACACCTGATTTCAACATTACTGCATTCTCGTATCACTGTGTGTCCCGATGCATGCATGTCTTCCGTACATGATTGGGCAGTGCGTAGTACTATATGGAGAGAGTCCTGTCATAAGCGAGAAATCTTGAAATAAGTAAACTACGCTACCGAGTAGGAATTTACATGAGCCATGGCAGAAACGCAGCACAGACACCTGCGACAGGAGCAGCAGCGACTGCTCTGCATGGTTGTGCACCACTTTTTTCGACGGGCAAAGATATAATTATTTGCTACTCCTAGGATTCGAACCACCGTGCGATGACAAATGCCAATAGAACAACGGTAACTCACGGGACCCAACCACAGATCTAATGGTTATATTACATTGTTAAGCTCCATCCGACGGTTGACGTTATATTTTTCAAGGATTAACGTGGTGTATGCTTCTAGGACTCTTGCCAAGCCATGAGTTACGATCTTTAGATCCTATCCATAGATTTTACATCTTACGGTTATTTGTTATCCTATCCATAGATTTTACATCTTACGGTTATTTGTTATGCATTCTCCAGGATTAACGTGGTGCCTCGTATGGTGTCTTCAATTAGTAAATACAGTATAAAATTTTAGACAGGATTATATTGAAGCTTAGCACCATGATTAGCGGACTCCTGCGCACGTTCATCTACTCGTTGTGCACTGACTTGACGCGCCATCCGACTCGTTGAGCACTACTCTGTACCAGCCGCTTAATTAGCTGTTTTTTCTTTAAACTTAATTAGCTGTCTGTTAGCATGAACACGCAGTGTATGTAGATTGCCGTACTATGCAGTGTTCCGAGGAAAGTGTGTAGGCCACACTCCATTTAATTACTAACTGTCCGTCTACATGGACAAACGTGTCAAATGTCGTTTGTTTTGTTGGTTTCATTTTATGACTGCATAATCAATGGGAAATAGAGGTGTGAACAGTGGAGACTTCTGTGGGATCATTGATCATGCATGTTCCAGTGGGGTCATTTTCATAAATTTGCATATCTGTACGTAAATCCCAATTCTTCGCTTATAACTTGTTTGGAAATGAAATGATGCCATAAAATGACAGGGTAAGCAATAGAAATTTGCGGAAATTTTAAATGAAAAAAATGACATCGTCGTGTCTCGATGCACGGACACCGAGAGTAGAGGATACCCCTTTTAGGTTCGGCACGGGGCGCGAAGGAGGCTGAGAATCGTCTTCTCGGGCGGAGTCTACATCAAACTCTCCTCTCCACGATCAAAGCATGCAACCAAAGGGACACAAGGAGCTACCCAGGTTCAGGCCGCCCGGAGGCTAAAAGCCCTACTCCTGCATGTCTGGATTGATGGGTTCTTCATAGTGTGGCTTACAATGGAGCCTTCCGGATGGGGTACCCGGAAGGGTTTCAGCTAGAGGTAGAAGAAGGACAGATCCTGACCCGGAGGAGATCACCTTCCCCTCTACCTTCGCAGCCCTAGTCTAGTCTTGCTCAGGTTCGACTTGTTCCGTTCCTTCTCCCCCCTCCTCCGTGTCTTGGTCCTCCTTTTATAGGCTAAGGGGTTGCCACAGGGTCACGTGAGGGGCACGAGGGACCTTCAGCGTGAAGAACCATCCTTATCTAGTTTAGGGGGAGACGTGGCCTCTTCTCAGCCTAGCGTCTCCTTTGGGTTAGGTGGGAGCGTCCGCCTTGGGGTGGACAGGGGCTGACACCACCACGGGTTGTGCTTCCTGCCCGCGCCACCTTCGCCTTTGCTTCCCAAATCTTCTGAGGTCTTCTAGCGTGAGGTGGAGAGCTTATCCACAGTGATGTGGGGAAGTACCCGAGAGGTAGCCCGACCTCCTGCCGGGAACTCGGGCTCTCGGGTCCTTCCTTGCCTTCTTGCTTGGTTTGGGGACCCGGCAGGCCCGCAGGACCGGAGCCCCTTGTCGACGTAGGCTTTGCTTGGCCTGACGGTGAACCCGCCAGGTTGACTTGAGTCTTGGTCTTGTCCATCTTCATCTTGGGCCCACATGGGGTGGACCCACTTTGGCAGCACTAGCGGAATCCCGTGTTCCACTGCTGCGACAGTAGCCCCGGGCATAGTCCCGGCAGCTCTTGCTCTAGCTGCCGGGGCTATGGCCTAAAGATAGGTCAAAGTGGGTCCCCGGGCATCTGGTCTTCTTCTTTTGCTTCATCAATGGTCTTGACGGTATTGGAGCTACTCCACTCAGGGGAGTGACTGCGATGGCCCCCTCGATTCCCAGTAACGGAAAGAACGAGGAGACGCCTTACAGAGGCGCCGCCGAGGCTATAAAAGCAGGGCGCGCCCCTTGCATTTTTGTCCATCTTCTTCCTCAGTCCAACTCCAGGCCTCCCCACAAGCTGCCAGCGCCAATGGCGAGAGTGAAGAGAGGAGTTGGGCGCCTTCGTTCTTCTTCAGCTGCTGCGGAGAGTGGCCCCTCCACTCGTGGTCGAGCTGCTCCGCGAGGTCGTGGGATTCGCGGTCGCGGCGGCCGTGGAGGTCGCGGCACCGCTGCTCCTCCTCCTAGGAGCATGGTTCATACTAGCTTCGCGCCGTTCAAGTTCATCGTGGATCTGAACCACAGGCCTCGCAGCCGGCTTCTCCTGCCGGATCCCTTTGCGACGGCGACGGAAGATATCAGACCCTCCGGCTTCTAGCTGCAGGTGGAAGGCTGCCCCAATGGCCCCTCCTGGGCCCTGGCGGAGCGCACCGCTGAAGGCGCCATGCTCCTGGGTCAGGGGTGGAAGTCGTTCTCCCGCGCCCGCCGCCTGTCCCGGGGCAATGCTTGGCGTTCCGGTACGACGGAAATGCGACGCTCTCCGTGAAGATCTTCGGTGTCGATGGCGGACGCGTGAAGTGCTGCATGGAGAGCAACAACGGCAGCTCGATCTCCTACGACGGGGATGATGATGAGGAAAGCTCATCCGACATCAAGGCCGAGGAGAGCTCATCTTCTTGAAGGCGAGGAGCTTCGGGCGGGCGCCATGGAGATCTCGTTGACCTTCTCCCCGGCGGCCTTGACGACGTACTTCTGGAAGTAGCGCCTTCCATTGTACGGCGGTGCTCCTTGCTCGATGGGAGCCAACCATTTTGTTGTAAAAAAGATCGCCCCCTTGTAGTCCTTGTAAATGAAGAAGATCTTGTTTCCTCCTTGTCTCCGTGTCGCGCTCGTGTGAATGAGAACGAGTTTTTTGCAAAACGCGCTCCCATTACTGCGGCAGCCGTACCGCCTGGGGGTAGGTGGGGGATGAGAGGCCTATAAAAAGCCCTCAGACCCAGCCTATTCGCCACATCTTCTCGCCTTGCTCCGCTCCTCTTCTTCCTTTGCCTCTCCACGTCCCGCAGAACAATGTCTGGCGAAGTAGAGATGGCCTTGTCCGACGTGTCAATGGCGGAGTCCATCTTTCGAGGCGCGGCGGAGGCACCCAGCGAAGCTGGAGTCCGAGCCGCTGATGAAAAGGAGGCCGCTCCTTGTCCTCGCCCTTCTTTAGTTTTTCCTGCGGTGGGGAACATTGCTGGCTCCGCCGCCATGGAGGCAGCAGTGGCGTTAGCCACCCGGAAGGATATCATCAAGGAGGACTTGTGGAGAGAAGCCGCAGGCAATCCACGATTGACTCAACTCCTCCGCGAACTTGACGATGTGTTCGAGGCAAGGCTTCCTTGTTGGGTGAGTAGATCTTGAAGAACTCTTGTCTTGACTTGCTTTCTCCTTCCCGTGTAGGAGGAAGAGGATGCCATGGACAGGTTCGTGGACCATGTGTACTTTGTCTGCAACCAGCATGTCCCGGGGTTTGCTAGGAACTTTCCTGGCCCGTGGGGTCCCTGAAGATCCTGCGCAAGTGCCCTCCCTCCCTCCAGGCGTCCCCGAAGGAAAAGGCGTGCACCTGGCAGGCAATAAAACAGAAGACAAGTCTGCACAGCCAGGAGCTCTGAGCTGGCCTTAGTAGCATAGGCTAGATATGTACCCAGGGAAAGCATAACTGAATGTAATTCAGAAAATGTAAATTTAGAATGTAAGTTCAGATGAATGCAACCCTAGGTCTCAACTCCCGGGGTCATTTCCCAAACCTCCCTTTGCACTAACGCGCCGTCAAGTTTTCAGAGGAGATCTCTTAGATGACAAGTACTCTAACCGCCTGCACCGGTAGCAGTACCCCTAAGAGCACTATGCCTTCCGGGAGTCCACTCCACAGCCACGGTGACATGGGTATGCCTATCGGGTACCCTACCATGAGGGTACCTGGTGCACGTATGGACTAGGCCCAACTATCAGAGCCTACATGAAGCCCATGAAGGGAGGCCCACGAAGATGGAGTATCCTCCAAGTTTGGCGAAGCAATAGTCGGTTTAGAGTTTCCTTACTTGTAAATCGAGTCGGTTACGAACACCCGAGACCCAGCCTATTATTTAAGGACTGGGAGGGCCATCGAACCAGACACGTACCAGAGCCACAAACCCTAGCGAGATCGACATCTCGCCGGGACCTTGTAACCATCATATTCACAAAGCAATAACAGACAGGCAGGACGTAGGGGTGTTACCTCCACACGAGGGCCCTGAACCTGGGTAAAATCTTTGCCCTGCTTGTCAGCCGACGATACTTCCAGCTCTACCACGTTCTCTCCCCCATATTCATAACCTAGGGACCTTAACCATGGGTCTTGATGAGTCTACCCCTCGTCAAGTGGCGCCGTCTGTGGGAAAAATAGCGCTGGACTCGAAGTTTCGCCGGTCCCAACAGCAAACGGCAAATCGCCGATCACACCAGCAAACGGCAACTCGCCGATCTCATCTGCAAACGGCAACTCGCCGGCCATGTCAGCAAACAGCAACTCGCCGATCCAGGCGACACACGGCGACTCGCCGATCCACTCGAAAAGCGGGCCTGCCCGCTTCACCCGCAAAAAGCGCATCTGCTCTTCCAATGAATTTCAATCCGCACTCGCCAGAGCTTCAGGAGGCGTTTTCCGGCCTTGAATCAGGTTTGAGTTAACTGTTGGAGCATTCAATTTTTTCGTAAACAATCTTGGCACGCAGGACTCGACAGATCCGCAACAACCGGTGCTGGGCGCACTCGAGGCTCCGTCGACTGCGCTCGCCCCGTCGTCGATTCCTGAAGCCTGCTCGCCCGCAACAACCATGTCGACCGGCGAGCTCGACAGGTTCATGATGACGGAACTCCAAGGCGAGGAGGCAGAATCAGCATACCGCACAAGCAACGTCGACTTCAACCTACCACTCGACGAGAGTTTCGACTGCGGGATCTCCCTCGATGACTTCTACGAGCCCGCGATTCATAACGACAGCAACGTCGACTCGGAGATCTTCACCAACACCAACCTCGACTCAGAAATCCATAATGGCTTCGCCAACACCGAGATGAGCATAGGCGATGAGCACGCACAACGAGATTCGCCTCGAAGATCTACTCGATGAACATACTGGCTCTGACATGAGCCTCGACGGCGACGTCGAGTCCATGACTGGAATCGACAGCACATACACCTGTCCTCGGGTCACGCCCCATCAGGTCTACGTGGCCTTCACCGCAGAATCATCCGCAGACGCAGCCGCTCGCAGGCCTGCACAATTCCCATGCACGGTAACCATGCCGGATGGGGTCACAACCTTGACAATCACGGAGGAGATGGCAGCAAAAGCAGATAAAGTCATAAAGGAGTGCACAATGATGCCACCAAATTCCACCCCAGAGGAGATGTTGACCTTCCAGTACTTCAACTGGCAGGAGTCAATTCGACTGCAAAACTACCGAGCGACGCTCGAGAGCGCAAAAGGCAAGCCAGCCTCTCGAGTGCCCGAAGAAGGGAGCAATCCCTCGGGTCCACAATGCAACCAACCCCACGACCTAGGTCGCGGTTGGCAAGCCTTCCAGAACATGAAAGGGTAGCAATCACCCGTAACCTGTCGTTCATGACAGAGGACGCTAACGGAATCCCAGTGCCCAAAACTGCTGCGGGTGCATTATTCTCCGTAGGTGCTTACCTCAAGGCAATGCAACCTCCGGCGAATGACCCTAACGCAGCCCTGCATCGCCAACAACTCAAATCGCTAGCTCTAGCGGCACAGGCTATACAGCCAGAAGACAAAACTCCAGCAAGGAATCGCGATCGCGACATAGTCGACTCACGACACGCAGCACATCATCGCAGTGGTCGCAGCCACCACTCGGATGAAGGAAGGAGAAGCACGCGCCGGCACAGGTCCAGCAGAAGCAGATCTCGAAGATCCTATAGCAGCGATTCATACTCTGATCGTGAACCAGAGCCATGCGGAGCATTGTGCTTCACTCGACGCATCCGTGAGACGCGGATGCCCAAACGGTTCAAGTTGACAGGCGAACAACCCAAGTACAACGGTCGCCAAGAACCTTCTGGGTGGCTAGAAGATTACAGACTCGCCGTGGCATGCCAGCGTGGCACGAACACCACGGCGATGCAGTACATACGACTTATGCTCGAAGGAACTGCCCGCGACTGGCTCAAGTCGCTCCCTCCATCATCATACGACTCGTGGGACGATTTCCGCAGAGACTTCATCAAAAACTTCGAGCCTCTGTGTGAGCGCCCGAAGACATTCGAGAATTAAGGCATGCACTCAACGATCAGACGAGTCGTTGAGATCATACATACGGCGGTGGACCGAAATACGCAATTCGGTTGGCAAAGTGTCAGAAGACAGGGCCATGGATGCCTTCATACAAGGTCTCGCCAGGAAGGACTTCAAAGAGGCACTTGGTCGTGAAAAGCCAACCTCCCTGGCTGACCTCATCAAAGTTGCGACTGAGTGGGCAGATGGAGAGGATTCTGTACGCAGATCCCGTGCTTCCCCAACACGCGACAACTACGAAAGCGGCAGTCGAGGCCGCAGAGATTCATACAGAGAAGATCGCAGGCGCAAACGTTCCAAACGTCCTTACGACGATAACAGACCCGAGTTCATGGCGGCTGGATACACACAACCCGGGAGACCAAGATAGAAGCAATCGACGCTCGGATGATCGACGGACAGTCGAGATCGCGAGCAGCGGAGCGACAGCTACAAAAGGCAAGAATGGCGCAAACGCAGCGACGCAAAACCCGAGCGGTCATTCGAGGAAAAGATGGACGACTGGTGCAGATTCCACCTCTTCAAGGGGGACGACGGAAAACTACGCTCCAATCACACCCTAAGGAACTGCAGGGAATTCGACCAAATGGCGACTGACTACATGATACGACTCAAAAGGTACGGCCCAGCACCTGCTCAGCCCACGCCTGCACCCACCACAGCCGAACGCTGTGCCCGCTCTCATGGCGCCACAGCCGCCACCGCAACCACCACCACAGCCTGCTCCAGGCGCAAACCTCGCAGGTGCCATACAACCCGTACTACGGGCGGAAGATGATCAATATCCACAGCCCCACGGGCAGATGTACATGATACAAAAGGGTCGCCCCTCCAACAGGCAGCAAAAGCTAATCACTCGACAGGTGAACATGGCTGTCATGGCACCTCCTGCCGTGCCAATTTCTGAAGGGATCGGAAACCATCATAAGCTTCAGTCGAGAGGATCATCCCCCAGCTGTAGTTCGACCAGGGCACGCGGCTCTGGTACTCGACGCGCAAATAGGAGGCTACGCCATGACCAAGGTCTTCATGGATGGAGGCAGCGGCATAAACATCATCTTCGCGGACACGCTCCGCAAAATGAACAGGTCAGTCGAAAACCTCCCAAAATCTTCAAATACCTTCCACGGTATCGTTCCTGGCAAAGCAATTAGCCCAGAAGGCACCATACAACTCGACGTTACGTTCGGGGACAAAAGCCACTTCAGGACAGAGTCGATTGTTCGAGGTCGTCGACTGGAAATCACAATACCATGCTATTCTTGGTCGCCCGACGTTTGCTCGATTCATGGCGGTGCCACACTACGCGTACCTCACGCTGAAGATGCCAGGACCAAAGGGAGTCATCACTGTCCGTGGAAACTTTCAAAGGTCCGATGCTTGCGACCGCGAGTTCAGCAAAATCTCCGAGATGTTCGGGGTGGAAGAATCACTCGCCGACTGGCGATTTCCAACGACCGCACACTCCTTCCGGAGCATAAGAAGTTGGCAGTCGACAGATCCTTCAATGCTACAAATGACACAAGGTCGCATCAGGTGCACCCGACCGATCCGTCCAAGACAGTCAACTATCTTCGAGCCTGCCTATCGCATAGGAAGGCGCGCTCGTCGAATTCCTCCGTGAGAACTGGGAAATATTTGCGTGGTGTCCAGCCGACATGCCAGGTATTCCCAGGGAATTCGCCGAGCACTCTCTCCAATTGTTTCCAGATGCAAAGCCAGTCAAGCAAACGATGCGTCGAATCTCCGGCCCAAAGCGAACCGCAGTCGAATCTGAAGTCGACCGGTTACTCGCAGCAGGATTCATTAGGGAAATCAAGAAATCACAATGGGTGGCCAACCCCGTACTCGTAGAAAAGAAGCATACAGACATCCTTCGGATGTGCGTGGACTTCACAGCGCTGAACAAGTGCTGTCCAAAGGATCACTTCCCGCTACCCCGAATCGACCAGATCGTCGACTCCACCGCCGGATGCGCACGACTCTCCTTTCTGGATGCTTACTCAGGTTATCACCAGATAAGGATGAAGCAAGAAGACGAAGAAAAAACGGCGTTCATAACCCCACTCGGGGTCTACTGCTACACAACTATGCCCTTTGGGCTAAAAACGCGGGTGCAACATACCAGCGCATGATGCAGGACTGCCTCAAAAAGCAAATCGGACGCAACGTCCAGGTCTACGTGGATGACATTGTCATTACCACAAGGGAAGAACACACACTACTCGACGATTTGAGGGAGACGTTCGCAAACCTCAAACGCTTCCATATCAAGCTCAATCCTAAGAAGTGCACGTTCGGCGTTCCAGCCGGGCAGCTCCTAGGGTACCTAGTCTCTGCCCGTGGAATCGAAGCAGACCCGGAGAAAATACAGGCCATCCTCACAATGCAAAGGCCTTCAAAGCTTCATGATGTGCAGAAACTAGCAGGACGAGTAGCAGCGCTCAGTCGATTCATCAGCAAACTGGGTGAAAAGGCTTTACCATTCTATCGACTGATGAAGAAGGCGGACAAGTTCGAGTGGACGCCAGAAGCTGAAGCAGCCTTCACAGATCATAGATGCTAGTCGAAATTCTTTCGACTGCAGTATCATACTCCCATCGGGAGCGTATCAAAAAATTTCTTTGACTAAAATGTGCAGGGTAAAAGATTTTGAGATTATCCTCCATTGCAAGCAATAAAGCACAATCTCGGGGCTACTCCCATCGGGAGCGCTGTCGCGCACCCGATAGAATAATGGCAAAAGTGTCAGTCGACGAAACATTCGACTAAGTTCATAAGCAAAATCACACTCAAAATATTCCCGAGTTGATCCGACGATCCTTGGATGCTGCATGCATAGTGCAAAGGTAAGACCCACCGATTAGTCGAGCTGGGCTAAGGACCGCTCCAGCAGCGTTATCCTTCAATTTCCGTGTCAGAGACATGATGAATTATCCCCGACGGACGCGTTGGGTTGATTCAAAATTATACTGCAGTTCGATTCCGTAAACCTCAACGGCTGTTTCGAGTCTGTCCAGTTTGTTCCTGATTCGAGTCCGGGGACTCGAGTTTGATTGAAAGCTAGCATGGTTTTGCCACAAATGGTAGTTAACTGGCCCCGATCCGTTGTGTGTGCCGGGCCTGCTAAGCTAATATCCCTTGACTATCATAAGCAAAAACTCATAGTCGATGAAACACTCGACATAGCCAACATGTGCTATTTCATAAGAATTCTAAATACAAATGTAAAAATATAACGTGCAAGATGTATGAGTCCATGCTCGACTCTTTCGAATCAGACAGTACTCGGGGGCTACTGACATGGCTAGCCTATCGGTACCCTACCATGAGGGTACCTGGTGCACGTATCGACTAGCCCCAACATCAGAGCCTACATGAAGCCCATGAAGGGAGGCCCACGAAGATGGAGTATCCTCCAAGTTGGCGAAGCAATAGTCGGTTTAGAGTTTCCTTACTTGTAAATCGAGTCGGTTACAAACACCCGAGACCCAGCCTATTATTTAAGAACTGGGAGGGCCATCGAACCAGCCCACGTACTTTCAGAGCCACTAAAACCCTAGCGAGATCGACATCTCGCCGGGACCCTTTAACCATCATATTCACAAGCAATAACAGACAGGCAGGACGTAGGGTGTTACCTCCACACGAGGGCCCTGAACCTGGTAAAATCTTTGCCCTACTTGTCAGCCGACGATACTTCCAGCTCTACCACATTCTCTCCCCCATATTCATAACCTAGGGACCTTAACCATGGGTCTTGATGAGTCTACCCCTCGTCACACGGGTACTAGGCCAGAAGGGAAATCGGACCATCGCCGGGGAGGACCATTACCCCCGCAAAGGTTCTCAACAACTGTCAAGCATGCGCAGGTTGGTGGTATATTGACTCCGAGCGAGATGTTATGCCTAGAATCCAGATGCACATGCAAAGACTTAGCTGATTTTTGCGTGCTCTTGATCTGCTCTGTCCTTCCCGGGTATCCAGCTCCTGAGCCGCTCTTCAGCATCCATTCCTGTCCCGGAGAGGCGCTACACATAACAAACTTTCAGTAGGAAAAGAATGGACCCTCCCTTACATGTCTGAAAGTGTTTCATCCGAAGCAACCCGCAAGCAAAGTTGAATGTGCATTTCTGTGTTTATGTTCTTTAAAACACAGCACTGCCCGTTCCACTTCTTACCGAGGCAGTACGGCACGATCAGGTGGCAGCGCCTACTGATAGGCTACTCGCGCTCGACCTGTCAGCCACCGGCACCATGTCAGCCCCCTGCTTGGGGGTTGTTACGGATAACACACTTCACGACAACAAGAGAGGCTCACGGAATTGAAAAACTTATCTTTTATTCCTTGACGACGATTCTTACACCCTTATACTGAACACTAGCCCCTTGGGCGTGCTTAGTTGATTCGACTATCTGCGATTCATGTTCGTATTCAGGGTAGAATTTCCGGAGATTCTCGATGTTCCAGGCGTTGCCCTCCTGCCTTTCTCGTCCTCCAGATAAACAGTTCCGGGTCTCAGGGTATGCGTCACCCGATAAGGTCCTTCCCACTTGGACGACAACTTGTTCATGTTATCAAGTTTCTGCTTCTTGCGGAGAACCAGGTCTCGGTTCCAGTACCCGTGAACAGATATGGCGATCATGATAGCGACGGAGCCCTTGCTGGTATCGAGCAGATCGTAAAGAAGCTCGACACTACACCTTCTAGGAAGTTGATGTCACCAATCCTCCTCTCAGCTTGTGCATCTTCATCATAGGCAAGTACCCGGGGAGATCCATGCCTGAGTTTTGTTGGTAAGACGGCTTCGGCTCCATAGACAAGGAAGAATGGTGTTTCTCCAGTTGCTCTGCTTGGTGTGGTTCTGAGGGACCACAAGACACTTGGTAGATGCTCAATCCAGTTCTAGCCCTTGTCTTCTAAGTTGTCAAAGGCCTTAGTCTTCAAACCATTTAGGACCTCCGCATTGGCTTGCTCCACTTGCCCATTGCACCTTGGGTAGGACACCGAGGCAAACACACCTTGATGCCCAGCTCTTCACAGAAGTTGAGAAGGATCGGCTTGTGAACTGAGAGCCATTATCCGTTATGATTCTGTTGGGTACTCCAAAGCGGTACACGATCCCTTCAATGAACTTGATGGCTGCCTGAGCTGTCTGCCGTGGTACTGGCATCACTTCCACCCACTTTGTGAACTTGTCGATGGCCACGAAGAGGTACTCATGGCCCCCGACAGACTTCGGTATCTTTCCCACGATGTCCAGCCCCAGACCGCAAATGGCCAGGAGATTGGAATGGCTGCAGAGCTTGCGCCGGCTGATGTATGTTCTTCGCATAGTACTGGCAGGCTTCACAGGTCTTGACTAGCTGCTCGGCATCACTGAGGCCTGTTGCCAGTAGAACTCGTGACGAAAGACTTTCCCCGCCAGTGATCTTGATGCCACATGACTTGAACATGTGCCCTCGTGGATGTCCCTTAGCTGTACTTGGCCTTGTTCTTGAGGAATGCAGCGGAGCTTGACTCCGTTGTCCCGTCACCGGTAGAGCTCGCCGTCGATCATGATGTAGAGCTTGGCTTGACGAGCCACCCGCTCGGCGTCGTGGTCATCGTCCGGAAGGGCGTGCTCCGTCATGTACTTGATGATGTCCCGGGCCCAGGTGGGTGGGTTCCTTCCACCGGTAGCACCATCCGACGGAAAGAAAGCATAGCTTCCTTCGCCAGAGGGGCTGCCGGGTCTTGAGCTTCTGGGCTGGCTACCCGTGTTGTCGAGGTAGAAGGTCGCCAGCCCCCGGATTGACCGCCAGTTTGTGCTCGATCACCTCCCTTGGAACACCGGGTAAACCTGACGCCTCCCACGCGAAGACATCAGAATTTCCTGAAGGAAGGCGACGAGCGCGCTTTCCTATTTGTCGGTGAGGCGGGCGCCAATTGTGATGGAGCGAACTTCGTTGCTGGTTAGCGCCACCTTCTTGGTCAGCTGCGGATCGCCATGGAATGGCGCCTTCTTGGGGGAGTAGATGTGGAGCCCCCAGGGTGCCCTTCGCCCCGAGGAGAGCCCCAGCATCATCCTCCTGTACACCTTGAGGGACATCCGCCATGATTGCCACCGTCTGGTTCAACTGGTGAACGCAGTAGATAGCATCGTCGATGTCGGCCTTGACTTTGATCACGCGCCACGGCGCCGGAATCTTCAGCATGTTGTAGGCGAAGTGGGAGACGGCCATGAACTTGGCCAGAGCAGGTCTGCCAAGTATGCCATTGTACGGGAGCGGGGTGTCGGCGATGTCGAAGATGATTTCCTCGGTGCGGAAGTTCTTGGAGTCGCCGAAGATGACCGGAAGGGTGATCTTCCCGAGGGTCGAGTAACACTTCCGTTCACTGCCTTGGAACACTCCGGTGTCTTGCAGGCGAGACGGAGGAATTTGAAGGATAACCAGGACCTTCGCTGTCAGCAAGTTGAGGCTAGAGCCTCCGTCGACCAGCATCGTGGTGACCTTGTAGTTGTGGATGACGGGCGACACGATGAGCGGCAGAGTCCCAACCCCGGCAGTGTTGGCAGGGTGGTCTTCTGGGTCGAAGGTGATGACTTGATTGGACCAGTCAGGGGCTTGGACGGAGCAGAAGCAACCGCGTTCAGCTCCCGGACAAGTCTCTTGCAGGCGCCGTTGGAAGGAGGCAGAGAAGACCCTCCGTGGATGCACCCGACAACTCCAGTGACTTCTTGATACTTCCCGCCGTTGCCTCCTTGGGGAGCCGGAGCTTCCCCGTTGCCGTCGTGGGCGGCCTCTGGAGTGTTGTACCCGCGACCACCTTGACCGCCGCGTCCTCCTCCACGGCCCCCGCCACCGCCTCGGTTCCACCCACGGCCGCCTCTGCCTTGGTGACCCGTGGGACAGTCACGAACGATGTGCCTGGCAGTGCCGCAGTTGTAGCAACCATCTTGACTGACCCCGTCAGCTCGGCGTTGCTCCCGGATGGCGAGATTCTTGAGCATGCGGCAGTCCTTGAGCAGGTGGTTGCCTTCTGGATGGATGTGGCTCCAGGGATCACCTTCGCCTTCTTCCTCGGAAGTCGGCGCGGGCTTGGCCTTCTTCGGAAGAGGCTCGGCGACGAAGATCCGCTTGTCGGGTCCAGGGTCCCGCTTCTTGTTCTTGGCTAGAGTGACCTTGTCCTCGGGTTCATCCTCTCCGGGGAACTTGACTCCTTCTTCAGCTCGAGCGCACCGATCTGCAAGCTCCCAGAGCTTACGTGCAGACTCGACGCGATGGATGCTCAGCTTCTCGCGCATCTTGGGGTTGCGGACGTTGGCGTGGAAGGACTGGATCACCAACTCCTCCTTGATGCACGGTATGGTATTCATCTTCTGGGTGAAGCGCTGGATGAACTTGCGGAGAGTTTCACCCGGCAGCTGCTTGAAGTCGTGAGATCACTGGGAGCCCCCGGGCGCTCGTACCCGCCTTGGAAGCCCCCAGAAACTGCTCCTTCAGTGCCCGCCAGGAACGGATGGAGCACCTGGGAAGGTTGAGAAGCCAAGTCTGGGCATCTCCCTTCAGGGCCAACGGGAACCAGTTGGCCATCATGACCTCGTCAGCCCCGGCAACCATTGCAGCAAGAGAGTAGATCTGCAGAAAGTCTCGGGGGTTCGTGGTGCCGTCGTAGCGGAGAACGTCGATCTTGAACTTCTTGGGCCTGTTGAAGTGGCGGAACTCGGGGCGAGAGCGAGGCAGCCTTCGGCGAGGTTGATGCCCCGATCTTCTCGGCGGTGACGTTCTCGGCGATGCTCGATGCGGGTGCGCATATCCTCATTCTGACGGCTGTTGAGCTCGTCACAAAGATCTGGGTTGCGCGAGGTAACGACCCGATGGAGATGGCCTCGCCGCGATCGCGGTTTAGCCGATCAGCCATCGGTGGTGCGGTGCGAGGAGGCGCCGTCTTAGCTTGACGTTCACCACGAGGCTGGCCGCGCGGATCACGTGCCTTGTCTTGCGCTGCTCCGGGATCGTCGACGGTGGGAGCTTGAGTGGGTTCGACCCACGGACCACCATCGGCGAAGTCGAGGAGCCTCTCGACGCGAGTCCTCCATTCTTGGTAGACCTTGGGATCGCCGCTGCTTGGAGGGAACTGCATCAGGCCTTGGCAGCGACTAGAGCATCATGACGAGCTTGCGCGTCCGAAGGCGAGTGCGTGGAGGACTTACTCTTGGATGCTCGTGGATCCCCGCTGGGGCGAACGTCGTGGTTCCCTCCTCCAGCGGTGGTCTCCTTGCTAGCGTCATTGCAGACGCTCTTCTCCCCCGAGCGAGGAGGAGGCATGGTGGTGCCTTTTGGAGCCGCCGCTCCGCTAGGCCGTTATCCTTGTCGCGACCGTCCACTTCGTCCGGCGCCACCCTCTCCGTGGGAGGTGGGGACGGAGAGACGCTCCGCCGCGCGCCAGCAGCACGACGATCAGCTGAAGCTTGAGTGCGTGAGGGAGAGACCGGCTTGGACGCCGCAGGGTCTCCCTTCTTCTTCGGCGGCATGCTTGACGAAGAACTTGTCGATGAACTTGATGAAGATGAAACCAGCGCTTGCGCCCCCTAACTGGCGCGCCAGATGTCGTGTCTCGATGCACGGACACCGGGAGTAGAGGATACCCCCTTTTTAGGTTCGGCACGGGGCGCGAAGGAGGCTGAGAATCGTCTTCTCGGGCGGAGTCTAGATCAAGCTCCTCTCCACGATCAAAGCATGCAACCAAAGGGACACAAGGAGCTACCCAGGTTCAGGCCACCCGGAGGCTAAAAGCCCTACTCCTGCATGTCTGGATTGATGGGTTCTTCATAGTATGGCTTACAATGGAGCCTTCCGGATGGGGTACCCGGAAGGGTTTCGGCTGGAGGTAGAAGAAGGACAGATCCTGACCCGGAGGAGATCACCTTCCCCTCTACCTTCGCAGCCCTAGTCTAGTCTTGCTCTGGTTCGACTTGTTCCTTTCCTTCCTCCCCCTCCTCCGTGCCTTGGTCCTCCTTTTATAGGATAAGGGGTTGCCACAGGGTCACGTGAGGGGCATGAGGGACCTTCGGCGTGAAGGACCCTCCTTATCTAGTTTAGGGGGAGACGTGGCCTCTTCTCAGCCTAGCGTCTCCTTTGGGTTAGGTGGGAGCATCCGCCTTGGGGTGGACAGGGGCTGACACCACCACGGGCTGTGCTTCCTGCCCGCGCCACCTTCGCCTTGCTTCCCATGTCTTCTAAGGTCTTCTAGCGTGAGGTGGAGAGCTTATCCACAGTGTGGGGAAGTACCCGAGAGGGAGCCGACCTCCTGCCGGGAACTCGGGCTCTCGGGTCCTTCCTTGCCTTCCTTCTTCGTTCGGGGACCCGGCAGGCCCGCAGGACCGGAGCCCTTGTCGACGTAGGCTTTGCTTGGCCTGACGGTGAACCCGCCAGCTTGACTTGAGTCTTGGTCTTGTCCATCTTCATCTTGGGCCCACATGGGGTGGACCCACTTTGGCAGCACTAGGGGAACCCCGTGTTCCACTGCTGCGACAGTAGCCCCGGGCATGGTCCCGGCGGCTCTTGCTCCAGCTGCCGGGGCTATGGCCTAAAGATAGGTCAAAGTGGGTCCCTGGGCATCTGGTCTTCCTTCTTTTGCTTCATCAATGGTCTTGACGGTATTGGAGCTACTCCGCTCGGGGTAGTAACTGCGATGGCCCCCTCGATTCCCAGTAACGGAAAGAACGAGGAGACGCCTGACAGAGGCGCCGTCGAGGCTATAAAAGCAGGGCACGCCCCTTGCATTTTTGTCCATCTTCTTCCTCAGTCCAACTCCAGGCCTCCCCACAAGCTGCCAGCGCCAATGGCGAGAGTGAAGAGAGGAGTTGGGCGCCTTCATTCATCTTCAGCTGCTGCGGAGAGTGGCCCCTCCACTCGTCGTCGAGCTGCTCCGCGAGGTCGTGGGATTCACGGTCACGGCGGCCATGGAGGCCGCGGCACCGCTGCTCCCCCTCCCAGGAGTATGGTTCATACTAGCTTCACGCCGTTCGAGTTCATCACGGATCTGAACCACATGCCTCGCAGCCGGTTTCTCCTGCCGGATCCCTTTGCGACGGCAATGGAAGATATCAGACCCTCCGGCTTCTGGCTGTAGGTGGAAGGCTGCCCCAATGGCCCCTCCTGGGCCCTGGCGGAGCGCACCGCTGAAGGCGCCATGCTCCTGGGTCAGGGGTGGAAGTCGTTCTCCCGCACCCGCCGCCTGTCCCGGGGGCAATGCTTGGCGTTGCGGTACGACGGAGATGCGACGCTCTCCGTGAAGATCTTCGGTGTCGATGGCGGACGCGTGGAGTGCTGCATGGAGAGCAGCAGCGGCAACTCGAGCTCCTACGACGAGGATGATGATGAGGAAAGCTCATGCGACATCAAGGCGAGGAGAGCTCATCTTCTTGAAGGCGAGGAGCTTCGGGCGGGCGCCATGGAGATCTCGTTGACCTTCTCCCCGGCGGCCTTGACGACGTACTTCTGGAAGTAGCGCCTTCCATTGTACGGCGGTGCTCGTTGCTCGATGGGAGCCAACCTTTTTGTTGTAAAAAAGATCGTCCCCTTGTAGTCCTTGTAAATGAAGAAGATCTTGTTTCCTCCTTGTCTCCGTGTCGCGCTCGTGTGAATGAAAACGCGTTTTTTGAAAACGCGCTCCATTACTGCGGCAGCCGTACCGCCAGGGGGTAGGTGGGGGATGAGAGGCCTATAAAAAGCCCTCAAACCCCAGCCTATTCGCCACATCTTCTCGCCTTGCTCCGCTCCTCTTCTTCCTTTGCCTCTCCACGTCCCGCAGAACAATGTCTGGCAAAGCAGAGATGGCCTTGTCCGACGTGTCGATGGCGGAGTCCTTCTTCCGAGGCGCGGCGGAGGCACCCAGCGAAGCTGGAGCCCGAACCGCTGATGAAAAGGAGGCTACTCCTTGTCCTCGCCCTTCTTTAGTTTTTCCTGCGGTGGGGAACATTGCTGGCTCCGCCGCCATGGAGGCAGCAGTGGCGTTAGCCACCCGGAAGGATATCATCAAGGAGGACTTGTGGAGAGAAGCCGCAGGCAATCCACGATTGACTCAACTCCTCCGCGAACTTGACGATGTGTTCGACGCAAGGCTTCCTTGAAGTTGGGTGAGTAGATCTTGAAGAACTCTTGTCTTGACTTGCTTTCTCCTTCCCGTGTAGGAGGAAGAGGATGCCATGGACAAGTTCGTGGACCATGTGTACTTCGTCCGCAACCAGCATGTCCCGGGGTTTGCTAGGAAGTTTCCTGGCCCGTGGGGTCCCTGAAGATCCTGGGCAAGTGCCCTCCCTCCAGGCGTCCCCGGAGGAAAAGGCGTGCACCCGGCAGGCAATAAAACAGAAGACAAGTCTGCACAACCAGGAGCTCTGAGCTGGCCTTAGTAGCATAGGCTAGATATGTACCCAGGGAAAGCATAACTGAATGTAATTCAGAAAATGTAAATTCAGAATGTAAGTTCAGATGAATGCAACCCTAGGGCTCAACTCCCGGGGTCATTTCCCAAACCTCCCTTTACACTAACGCGCCGTCAAGTTTTCAGAGGAGATCTCTTAGGTGACAAGTACTCTAACCGCCTGCACCGGTAGCAGTACCCCTAAGAGCACTATGCCTTCAGGGAGTCCACTCGACAGCCACGGGTACTAGGCCAGAAGGGAAATCAGACCGTTCGCCGGGACGACGCATTGCCCCCGCAAAGGTTCTCATCAACTGTCAAGCATGCGCAGGTTGGTGGTATATTGACTCTGAGCGAGATGTTATGCCTAGAATGACAGATGCACATGCAATGACTTAGCTGATTTTTGCCGTGCTCTTGATCTGCTCTGTCCTTCCCGGGTATCCAGCTCCTGAGCCGCTCTTCAGCATCCATTCCTGTCCCGGGAGAGGCGCTACACATAACAAACTTTCAGTAGGAAAAGAATGGACCCTCCCTTACATGTCGTGAAAGTGTTTCATCCGAAGCAACCCGCAAGCAAAGTTGAATGTGCATTTCTATGTTTATGTTCTTTAAAACACAGCACTGCCCGTTCCACTTCTTACCGCGGCAGTACGGCACGATCAGGTGGCAGCGCCTACTGATAGGCTACTCGCGCTCGACCTGTCAGCCCCCTGCTTGGGGGTTGTTACGGATAACACACTTCACGACAACAAGAGAGGTTCACGGAAATGAAAAACTTATCTTTTATTCCTTGGCGATGATTCTTACACCCTTATACTGAACACTAGCCCCTTGGGCGTGCTTAGTTGATTCGACTATCTGCGATTCATGTTCGTATTCAGTGGTAGAATTTCCGAAGATTCTCGATGTTCCAGGCGTAGCCCTCCGGCCTGCCTTTCTCGTCCTCTAGATAAACAGTTCCGGGTCTCAGGGTATGCGTCACCCGATAAGGTCCTTCCCACTTGGACGACAACTTGTTCATGTTATCAAGTTTCTGCTTCTTGCGGAGAACCAGGTCTCCGGGTTCTAGTACCCGTGAACAGATATGGCGATCATGATAGCGACGGAGCCCTTGCTGGTATCGAGCAGATCGCAAAGAAGCTCGACACTGCACCTCTTCTAGGAAGTTGATGTCATCAATCCTCCTCTCAGCTTGTGCGTCTTCATCATAGGCAAGTACCCGGGGAGATCCATGCCCGAGTTCTGTTGGCAAGACGGCTTCGGCTCCATAGACAAGGAAGAATGGTGTTTCTCCAGTTGCTCTGCTTGGTGTGGTTCTGAGGGACCACAAGACACTTGGTAGATGCTCAATCCAGTTCTTGCCCTTGTCTTCTAACTTGTCAAAGGCCTTAGTCTTCAAACCCTTTAGGACCTCTGCATTGGCTCGCTCCACTTGTCCATTGCACCTTCAGTAGGACACCAAGGCAAAACACATCTTGATGCCTAGCTCTTCACAGAAGTTGAGGAAGGATCGGCTTGTGAACTGTGAGCCATTGTCCGTTATGATTCTGTTGGGTACTCCAAAGCGGTACATGATCCCTTCAATGAACTTGATGGCTGCCTGAGCTGTCTGCCGTGGTACTGGCATCACTTCCACCCACTTTGTGAACTTGTCGATGGCCACGAAGAGGTACTCATGGCCCCCGACAGACTTCGGTATCTTTCCCACGATGTCCAGCCCCCAGACCACGAACGGCCAGGAGATTGGAATTGGCTGCAGAGCTTGCGCCGGCTGATGTATGTTCTTCGTATAGTACTGGCAGGCTTCACAGGTCTTGACTAGCTGCTCGGCATCACTGAGGACTGTTGGCCAGTAGAACCCGTGAAGAAAGACTTTCCCCGCCAGTGATCTTGATGCCACATGACTTGAACATGTGCCCCGTGGATGTCCCTTAGCAGTACTTGGCCTTGTTCTTGAGGAATGCAGCGGAGCTTGACTCCGTTGTCCCGTCGCCGGTAGAGCTCGCCGTCGATCATGATGTAGAACTTGGCTTGACGAGCCACCCGCTCGGCGTCGTGGTCATCCTCTGGAAGGGCGTGCTCCGTCATGTACTTGATGATGTCCCGGGCCCAGGGTGGGTGGGTTCCTTCCACCGGTAGCACCATCAGACAGAAAGAAAGCATAGCTTGCTCCGCCAGAGGGGCTGCCGGGTCTTGAGCTTCTGGGCTGGCTACCCGTGTTGTCGAGGTAGAAGGGTCGCCAGCCCCCGGATTGACCTCTAGTTTGTGCTCGATCACCTCCCTTTGAACACCGGGTAAACCTGACGCCTCCCACGTGAAGACATCATAATTTTCCCGAAGGAAGGCGACGAGCGCGCTTTCCTATTTGGCGGTGTGGCGGGCGCCAATGGTGATGGAGCGAACTCTGTCGCTGGTTAGCGCCACCTTCTTGGTCAGCTACGGATCGCCAAGGAATGGCGCCTTCTTGGGGGGAATAGATGTGGAGCCCCCAGGGCGCCCTTCGCCCCCGGGGAGAGCCCCAGCATCATCAGCCTGTACACCTTGAGGGACATCCGCCATGATTGCCACCGTCTGGTTCAACTGGTGAACGCAGTAGATAGCATCGTCGATGTCCGCTTTAACTTTGATCACGCCCCACGGCGCTGGAATCTTCAGCATGTTGTAGGCGAAGTGGGAGACGGCCATGAACTTGGCCAGAGCAGGTCTGCCAAGTATGCCGTTGTACGGGAGCGGGGTGTCGGCGATGTCGAAGACGATTTCCTCAGTGCGGAAGTTCTTGGAGTCGCCGAAGGTGACCGGAAGGGTGATCTTCCCGAGGGGTCGAGTAACACTTCAGTTCACGCCTTGGAACACTCCGGTGTCTTGCAGACGAGACAGAGGAATTTGAAGGATAGCCAGGACCTTCGCCGTCAGCAAGTTGAGGCTGGAGCCTCCGTCGACCAGCATCTTGGTGACCTTGTAGTTGTGGATGACGGGCGGCACGATCAGCGGCAGAGTCCCAACCCCGGTAGTGTTGGCAGGGTGGTCTTCTGGGTCGAAGGTGATGACTTGATTGGACCAATCCAGGGGCTTGGACGGAGCAGAAGCAACCGCGTTCAGCTCCCGGACAAGTCTCTTGCAGGCGCCGTTGGAAGGAGGCAGAGAAGACCCTCCGTGGATGCACCCGACAACTCCAGTGACTTCTTGATACTTCCCGCCGTTGCCTCCTTGGGGAGCCGGAGCTTCCCCGTTGCCGTCGTGGGCGGCCTCTGGAGTGTTGTACCCGCGACCACCTTGACCGCTGCATCCTCCTCCACAGCCCCCACGGCCACCGCCTCGGTTCCACCCACGACCGCCTCCGCCTTGGCGACCCGTGGGATAGTCACGAGCGATGTGCCCGGCAGTGCCGCAGTTGTAGCAACCGTCTTGACAGACCCCATCAGCTCGGCGTTGCTACTGGATGGCGAGATTCTTGAGCATGCGGCAGTCCTTGAGTAGGTGGTTGCCTTCTGGATGGATGTGGCACCAGGGATCACCTTCGCCTTCTTCCTCGGAAGTCGGCGCGGGCTTGGCCTTCTTCGGAAGAGGCTCGGCGACGAAGATCCGCTTGTCGGGTCCAGGTTCCCGCTTCTTGTTCTTGGCCAGAGTGACCTTGTCCTCGGGTTCATCCTCTCCGGGGAACTTGACTCCTTCAGCTCGAGCGCACCGATATGCAAGCTCCTAGATCTTACGTGCAGACTCAACGCGATGGATGCTCAGCTTCTCGCGCATCTTGGGGTTGCGGATGTTGGCGTGGAAGGACTGCATCACCAACTCCTCCTTGATGCACGGTATGGTATTCATCTTCTGGGTGAAGTGCTGGATGAACTTGCGGAGAGTTTCACCCAGCAGCTGCTTGAAGTCGTGGAGATCACTGAGAGCCCCCGGGCGCTCGTACCCGCCTTGGAAAGCCCCCAGAAACTGCACCTTCAGTGCCCGCCAGGAACGGATGGAGCACTTGGGAAGGTTGAGAAGCCAAGTCTGGGCATCTCCCTTCAGGGCCAACGGGAACCAGTTGGCCATCATGACCTCGTTAGCCCCGACAACCATTGCAGCAAGAGAGTAGATCTGCAGAAAGTCTCGGGGATTCGTGGTGCCATCGTAACGGAGAACGTCGATCTTGAACTTCTTGGGCCAGTTGAAGTGGCGGAAATCGAGGGCGAGAGCGAGGCAGCCTTCGGCGAGGTTGATGCCCCGATCTTCCCGGCGGTGACGTTCTCGACGACGCTCGATGCGGGTGTGCATATCCTTGTTCTGACGGCTGTTGAGCTCGTCACGAAGATCTGGGTTGCGCGAGGTAGACGACCCGATGGAGATGGCCTCGCCGCGATCGCGGTTTAGCCGATCAGCCATCGGTGGTGCGGTGCGAGGAGGCGCCGTCTTAGCTTGACGTTCACCACGAGGCTGGCCTCGCGGATCACGTGCCTTGTCTTGCGCTGCTCTGGGATCGTCGACGGTGGGAGCTTGAGTGGGTTCGACCCACGGACCACCATCGGCGAAGTCGAGGAGCCTCTCGACGTGAGTCCTCCATTCTCGGTAGACATTGGGATCGCCGCTGCTTGGAGGGAACTGCATCAGGGCCTTGGCAGTGACTAGAGCATCATGGCGAGCTTGCGCGTCCGAAGGCGAGTGCGTGGAGGACTTGCTCTTGGATGCTCGTGGATCCCCGCTGGGGCGAATGCCGTGGTTCCCTCCTCCAGCGGTGGGCTCCTTGCTAGCGCCATTGCAGACGCTCTTCTCCCCCGAGCGAGGAGGAGGCATGGTGGTGCCTTTTGGAGCTGCCGCTCCGCCAGGGCCGTTGTCCTTGTCGTGACCGTCCACTTCGTCCGGCACCACCCTCTCCGTGGGAGGCGGGGACGGAGAGGCGATCCACCGCGCGCCAGCAGCACGGCGATCAGCTGAAGCTTGAGTGTGTGAGGGAGAGACCGGCTTGGACGCCGCAGGGTCTCCCTTCTTCTTTAGCAGCATGCTTGACGAAGAACTTGCCGATGAACTTGATGAAGATGAAACCAGCGTGACGAGGGGTAGACTCATCAAGACCCATGGTTAAGGTCCCTAGGTTATGAATATGGGGGAGAGAACGTGGTAGAGCTGGAAGTATCGTCGGCTGACAAGCAGGGCAAAGATTTTACCCAGGTTCAGGGCCCTCGTGTGGAGGTAACACCCCTACGTCCTGCCTGTCTGTTATTGCTTTGTGAATATGATGGTTACAAGAGTCCCGGCGAGATGTCGATCTCGCTAGGGTTTTGGTGGCTCTGAAAGTACGTGGTCTGGTTCGATGGCCCTCCCAGTCCTTAAATAATAGGCTGGGTCTCGGGTGTTCGTAACCGACTCGATTTACAAGTAAGGAAACTCTAAACCGACTATTGCTTCGCCAAACTTGGAGGATACTCATCTTCGTGGGCCTCCCTTCATGGGCTTCATGTAGGCTCTGATAGTTGGGCCTAGTCGATACGTGCACCAGGTACCCTCATGGTAGGGTACCCGATAGGCATACCCATGTCAGTAGCCCCCGAGTACTTGTCTGATTCGAAGAGTCGGGCATGGACTCATACATCATGCACGTTATATTTTTTACATCTGTATTTGAATTCTTATGAAATAGCACATGTTGGCTATGTCGAGTGTTTCATCGACTATGAGTTTTTGCTTATGATAGTCAAGGGATATTAGCTTAGCAGGCCCGGCACACACGACGGATCGGGGCCAGTTAACTACCATTTGTGGCAAAACCATACTAGCTTTCAATCAAACTCGAGTCCCCGGACTCGAATCTGGAACAAACTGGACAGACTCGAAACAGCCGTTGAGGTCTTACGGAATCGAACTGCAGTATAATTTTGAATCAACCCAACGCGTCCGTCGGGGATAATTCATCATGTCTGCTGACACGGAAAATTTAAGGATAACGCTGCTGGAGCGGTCCTTAGCCCAGCTCGACTGATCGGTGGGTCTTACCTTTGCACTATGCATGCAGCATCCAAGGATCGTCGGATCAACTCGGGAATATTTTGAGTGTGATTTTGCTTATGAACTTAGTCGAATGTTTCGTCGACTGACACTTTTGCCATTATTCTATCGGGTGCGCGACAGCGCTCCCGATGGGAGTAGCCCCCGAGATTGTGCTTTATTGCTTGCAATGGAGGATAATCTCAAAATCTTTTACCCTGCACATTTTAGTCAAAGAAATTTTTTGATACGCTCCCGATGGGAGTATGATACTACAGTCGAAAGAATTTCGACTGGCTTTATGATCTTTGCTAAAGAACCAACCGAGACTTATGCGAGAGACCACCCGAAGATATCATCGAGTGATTTTTATGCCAGTTCTGAAGGATGAAACAACGTCAGCAATGACGCATTTTGCGACTGCCATCTCTGACAAGCGGTGGCGTGCCTGGTAAGACTGATGGGACGTGACACTTCTGTGTGGGCCCATTTTTGCAGAGCTGACCAAGTATAGCGCCGTTTGGACTTGATTTGACCGCTCTGGCGCGGTTTTCACGGGGCGTGATGATGATTTCCTAGTTTCCCGTGCGTAGTGGGCGGAGTGGCCTGCGACGGTTGCCTTCCGCGGCCGCCACGTGTATGGCTAGATTTCGCGCGGAGCGTATGCCTTTGTTTTGACGGTTGCGATCGTATTGCGATCTGTGGTAAATAGTGGAGACGGCGCTGGCAGAATTTTTTACTTGCCATTTGCCTATTTGCGCCGCCCCTCGTCTCATCTTCCTCCTCGCGCCCACCTCCATTGCTCTGCGACCAAGCTCTCTTCTCCACCCTCATCCACCGTTGCGATGGCGAAAGGTGGAGGCTCCAAGCGTGGTGCCGCTGCCGCTGCCGCGACCGATGCGGCCAAGGGCAAGAAGACTGTGGCGGGTACATCTGCATCCGCCGCGCTGAAGAAAGGCAGCGGGGACTGGGCGAAGTCCACCATCAAGGACGCCCATTTGGTCAAGTTCCGCGAGCAGGGGTATCTGCCACCCGCGGAGCAGCTCGCCGTCCGCGCGCCATCGCCCAAGGAGGTACTCCCTGAACCACGCGCTAACGAGCGTGTTTGTTTTGCGGAGTTTTTGCCTAGGGGCTTTTCGCTTCCCCTCCACGATTTCGTTCGTGGTCTTCTTTTTGCCTACGGGGTGCAGATCCATGATCTCACCCCAAATGGTATTATGCATATCGCGTGTTTCATCACGCTGTGCGAGTGCTTCCTCGGCGTCGCACCCAGCTGGGCGCTGTGGAAAGCCATCTTCATGGTACGGCCGAACAGAGGAGGTGGTCGCACCTACCCAGTTGGCGGCTGTGGAATCCAGGTGCGCAGCGACACCCGCTACTTCCGCCTGAAGACCGTCGACTCCGCCCAAGGCTGGAGGAAGGGGTGGTTTTATGCGACTGTCGAGCATGACGCAGCCGCCCCTTTCTCGACTGCTGCTTTCACCAGGACCAAGGCGTGGGATCACCAACTCTCAGCCGAAGAAATGGAGGAGGCAAGCCCTTTGCTGGCTCGGATCGGAGGCATGCTAGACAAAGTCACAGGCATCCATTTGATCGCCACCTTTGTGAAGAGGCGGGTGTGGCCACTCCGTGCCCGAGCGCATCCCATGTGGGAGTATGAGGGCACGGGTGACTCCACTCGAATGAGCCCAGAGGAACTGTCAAGGAACGAACTTGTGACGCACGTGCGCCACATCACCAGCCTGACGACAGCCGACCCTTGCAACATCGATTGCCCCGTCATGCCATACGGGACGGAAAACCCTTTGCTTGAGGTATGTCTGTAGTTTAATAGTTTGCCACTCGTAGCTTCTACGATATGTGCTTTTTGACTCTGACTTTGCAATTTGTGATATGTGCTATGCAGGGTCATTCGACTGCTGCCTCCCTTCCTCCTCTGCCTGAAAATGGAGAGACTGAAGAAACTCAGGCACTGGTGGTGGACCCGAAAGGGGATCAGTCGCCCATCCCTTCTGCCACCAATTCACATGTGGAGGAAGTCGAGGAGGAAGCAGCAGAAGAGGTCCAATCTGAAGACAAGGCCACCTCTGACCAAGAAGTCGATACCGCGCCACCGAAGCGGCGTCGACTGGCCAAGAAGGCGCTTTCTGCTGTGAGTTCACCCGCGAGGGAGCAGGGCTTGGAGGATGACGAGGAATCAGGCTCACCACCTGTTTTCCAAGCCACTCCTTTGCGTGCGTGCTCAACAAGCTCAACTCTTCCTCTTCAGTCGAGTGGTACCCCAGCCTTTGGGGGACCAATTTTTGGCGACTCCGAAGATGAGGAAGATGAGGAGCACAGGTATGTGCTTTTTGAGTATGAGAATTTTGTGCTGTCACATATTTATGCTGACCGTCTTTTTGCGTGTTGCCCACAGCGCTGAAAACAATCAGCCTGGGACTCCTCCAGTCGAAAATGTTCCAACCCTGGAGCAGTCGAATTATGCACCGACTGGAAACGAGGCTGCCCAGCCAACGGCCACTGATGCTGTTGTTGAGCCAACCAAGGCGGCAACTCCAGTTATCGGGACATCAGTCGCGGCTCCTGAGCCGTGGATGAACCACGTAAGGAGCTTTTTGCTTGACCCGTTTTAGTTGTAGGTCTGTGAAAGTTTGAATTTTTGCTGAACTCGTTCGCTCGCAGCCCTTCTACCACACCTTGGCAGATTCCGCCAAGGCTTATGTCCAGGTGGAGCAGGAGAGGGACACCATGCGCGCCGAGCTAGAGCGGCTCAGTCGTGAGTTCTCCTTTTTGCTTTGTTTTGCCGAATTTCTTTTTGCAATGCTTGATTTTGTCAAGTATTGAATGCACGTGATTTTGCTGGGCCAGGCGAGAAGAAGGAGCTGGAAGATGCACTCGCCGCACAGCGCGAAGAATCGAAGAAAGAACTGGCTGCCGCCACCAACTCAGCCGCTGCACGCGAGCGAGGATATGCTGACCAACTCGCGGCACTTGCGCAGGCCATGGGAGGTGAGTAATCTTTTCTCCTTTTGATATGATAATATAGCTGTCGAGTGTCATGAAATGACTTTTGCCTTTTGTTTATTGTGCAGAAGCTGTTGGCGCACCGGCCTCTGCGGACGTGTCGAGTGATGATCTTCCGCTGGACCAGGTTGTGGGCGGCCTAGGCGCCGTATGCACCCAGGCGAAGGACGCACTCGCCAAATTGACGACACACTTGGAGCTGTATACAAGGTGGTGTTCCCGACTGGCGTAGTGCCGTCGACGGCGGACGACTTCGCCGACGTGTTTGGCCCTGGGACGTCCACCATGGCGGGTTTCGCTCGCGCCAACACGGTACGCGGATCCGAGTCCACCATCAAGCTTCTTATGGGACATGGGATAGATTGCGACTACGAGGCAGCACTGTCTGCGTTCCCTCGGAAGCCAGATGGGAAGCCCATTTCTCTGAAGGGGGTGAGCGGAGCCGCCGCGCGACTGGCCGAGGTTTTTATGTCCACCATGGAGCGCCGGGCACTCGAGACTGCCAATCGTCTGCTTAGGAAATCGAATACTTAGGTTTAGGGTAGCCGTACCCTTTTGGTTTATGCCTTGTAATGATACCTTCTGAACTGCGCGAGTCTGCGCTTTGTTTGTGCTACCTTGTTTATGCAAATAGTCTTTTGCTAATGTCTTTCACTCGAGAGTTGTATGCTTATGACATGAGTTTAGCTTCTGACACAAACTTTGTGTTTGTGATTATGCTCTTTGAACAGTCACGAGAACCTGCTACTGCGACTAGTTCCTCGCAGGCTCCAATCACCACCCGATCCCAGGGTCAATTGGTAAATGATGCCAAGGTGATGGAGTATATGAAGGCCAAATTTGTGAGAATGGAGCAAGATCTGAAGGACGCCCAGGCTGAGCTGAATCGATTGAGGGCGAGGCCCGCGTTGGCCACCCAACGCGAGAAATATGTGCTCGGGGAGATGGATCTTGTGAACAGGCAACTCGAGTGTAAGTTCGAATCTTGCTCTGTTTACAAGCTTTTTGCGTAGCTATTGTCCTTTTGATCTGACTGGTGCGCCCGTTTTTGTAGGCTTTGTCGACAACTTCCAGGCTGAAAAGATTCGCGTGGAAGGGCGTCTGGATAGCGTGGTTGACAACCCTACGACTGGGCGTCAACACTTTTGGCTTGATAGGTACCATGCCCGCATACTCGCCACCCTGAAGGATCGCGTCTGGCGAAGTGCTGAACTGCTGGAGTTATGCCGGGCAGCGTTTATTCGCCTGAACGAGACTCTTTTTCCTGCGGGGCCACAACCACAAGGGATTCGTGCTTTGTTGAACATCTTCCGTCAAACAAATCCCATTCGAGAGTTGCTGTCTCAGAGACTTGTGATTGGAGCCAACGCTGCAATGGCGTATATGCGTAGTCGAAAACCAAGGTTGGTGTTGCGGACACCTGCAGCCGGAGAGGTTCTCGAACAAAAGACCTGGATGACACGATCCGAGCTGCGGAGACACTAATCGAGTGCACTCGCGAACAGCTTTGTGGTCCCGAGCTGCCCGTAAAGGACGAGCCTGAGGATTAGAATAGTTTGCGAGTGCAATTTTTGCATAGGGGGCAGCCCCCGAGTGTAATTTTTGACTCTTTGTATATTGTATAGTTTGTATACTTTGATTTTTTGTCGAGCCCCCGAGTCAGTCGAGCGGGGTTTGTGAAATATGTGTTGGTTGTGAACCAATGACTGTGCAGCCCCCGAGTATTCGAGTGCGGCTGCAGAGTTTTTGTGTCATTTGTTTGGACCCTTGTTACGCAGCCCCCGAGCCTTCGGGTGTGGCTAAGCATTGTGTTTCTGCAAGAGCGAGAGCTCATTTGATCAATAACACAGCCCCCGAGGGTTTCGGGTGTGGTTAAGGTATGAATTATGCGGGTAGTAGTCACAGAGAAGTCGAAGGAACATTGATTTTATTCCTCTTTTGAATGTTAGGCTGCAGGCCGCCTCATTAAAAACCTTCCAGTCCCCTTAGGTACCCTGGTAAGGAAAAGAGCGCGTCTGAAACCTGCAGCCATCCGACATATAGCCTATTACATTGTATGACTGTGAGCACTTTATGCGTAGAAACGGCGCAGATGCGCAACGTTCCAAGGATTATGAGAGAGTTCGCCTGTCTTCGCGTGCTTCAGTCGATATGCGCCTCCACCAAGGACCTCCGTGATGATGAAGGGACCTTCCCATGGGGAAGCGAGCTTGTGCACCTTCTTTTGCTTCAGTCGAAGAACCAGGTCGCCCACAACAAAGGACCTGGTTCGCAGTCGACGGCTATGGTAGTTGCGGAGATCCTGCTGGTAAACAGCTGTGCGGGCCAAGGCCGTGTCTCGCGCCTCATCGAGCAAGTCGACTGCGTCTTCGAGTGCTTCTTCCGCGTCTTCTTCATTATATGCTTCAACTCGTGGCGCATTGAACCTTACATCTGATGGCAGATTGCCTCTGCACCATAGACCATGAAGAATGGGGTGAACTGCGTAGAAGTGTTGGGAGTTGTGCGTAGGCTCCATAGCACAGATGGTAGTTCTTCGACCCAAGCACCCGCAGCTCTTTTGAGTGGCACCAGGAGGCGCTTCTTGATCCCACTTGTCACAAGTCCGTTGGCCTTTTCGACTTGGCCATTGGATTGTGGATGTGCCACGGATGCGTAATTGAGCGTAATGTCCTGCTCTTTGCAGAAGGTTTTGAACTCCTCAGCCGTGAAGTTTGTGCCGTTATCAGTGATGATACTGTTTGGGACACCGAAGCGGTAGATGATGCTCTTTATGAAGTTGACTGCCGTAGTAGCAGTCGAATTTGTGATGGGGACCGCCTCGATCCACTTTGTGAACTTGTCGACTGCCACCAGTAGGTGAGTATGCCCGCCATGCGATGATTTTTTGAGTGGCCCAACCATATCGAGCCCCCATTGGGCGAAAGGCCAGGCCAGCGGTATAGTCTTCAACGCCGATGCGGGTGCGTGCGGCCTTGTTGCGAATTTCTGGCAGCCGACGCACCTTTTGACTATGTCCTCCGCGTCTTTGAGTGCTGTAGGCCAGTAAAACCCTGCGCGAAAGGCTTTGGCTACGAGTGATCGACTGCTGGCGTGATGCCCACAGGTACCTGCATGAATGTCTCGAAGTATGGCTTGGCCATCTTCGAATGCGATGCATCTTTGGAACATACCTGATATGCTGCGCTTGTATAACTCGCCGTTGATAACGGTGTATGCTTTTGATCTTCGAGTCACGCGTCGGGACTCGGTTATGTCATCTGGTAGCTCGCCACGGAGTATGTAAGCCAGAAAAGGTTGAGTCCAGGTTGGCTCAATGAGAAATACCTCGACTGGGGGGTCCTCTGTGCTAGGCACTTTGCTTTTGGGTGGCGTAGTCGACGGAGGAGGCTCTCGTTTCTCCTTGATAGATCTGTGTTCGATGCGCTCGAGGAAGACACCAGGTGGAATTTGTGCGCCAGTTGAGCCAAGATTGGCTAGCATGTCTGCTTCTTCGTTACTTTCCCTTCCTATGTGCCTCAACTCGCAGCCCTCGAAGCTGCCCTCCAGTGTGTTGTACAGGTCGCGATAAGCGATCATGTTGTCCGCGATTGCGTCGCAGGCCTTCATTGTTTGCTGCACCACGAGATTGGAGTCGCCGTAGATCATCAATCGAGTGCACCCAAGTGCTTTTGCCATCCGCATGCCATGGATCAGGGCCTCGTATTCAGCCTCGTTATTGGAGGGTAGTTTGAATCCCATCTGCAAAACATAACGTAGCTTGTCCCCTTTTGGTGATATGAGGATGACGCCTGCGCCTGCGCCTTCGTGTTTTTGGACCCATCGAAGTACATGGTCCAGGAATTGGACACGTCTGGTGCTCCAGGTAATTGGGCCTCTATCCACTCGGTTGTGAAGTCGGGTAGGACTTGTGCTTTGATAGCCTTCGGGTGCTCGTACTTGATGTCTCTTGGAGCCAGCTCGATGAGCCATTTTGCGACTCGACCCGTTGCATTGGGGTTTGTGAGGATATCACCGATTGCTGAGTTACTTACCACGGTGATCGGGTGCTCGGTGAAGTAGTGTGTCAACTTCCTTGAGGACATGAATACAGCGTATGCCAGCTTTTGATAGTGCGGGTACCGCTGTTTTGATATGGAGAGAACCTCGCTTAGGTAGTAGACTGGACGTTGTATGCTTTGGATGTGTCCCTCCTCCATGCGTTCGACTACCAGTACGGTGCTCACCACCCTGTTTGTAGCCGAGACATACAGGTAGAGTGGTTCCCGTTCCTTAGGTGCGACGAGGATCGGAGGGCTTGTGAGGATCCGCTTGAGATCTGTGAAGGCTGCTTCAGCTTCTGGCGTCCACTCGAACTTGTCCGCCTTCTTCATCAGTCGATAGAATGGTAAAGCCTTTTCACCCAGTTTGCTGATGAATCGACTGAGCGCTGCTACTCGTCCTGCTAGTTTCTGCACATCATGAAGCTTTGAAGGCCTTTGCATTGTGAGGATGGCCTGTATTTTCTCCGGGTCTGCTTCGATTCCACGGGCAGAGACTAGGTACCCTAGGAGCTGCCCGGCTGGAACGCCGAACGTACACTTCTTAGGATTGAGCTTGATATGGAAGCGTTTGAGGTTTGCGAACGTCTCCCTCAAATCGTCGAGTAGTGTGTGTTCTCCCTTGTGGTAATGACAATGTCATCCACGTAGACCTGGACATTGCGTCCGATTTGCTTTTTGAGGCAGTCCTGCATCATGCGCTGGTATGTTGCACCCGCATTTTTGAGCCCAAAGGGCATAGTTGTGTAGCAGTAGACCCCGAGTGGGGTTATGAACGCCGTTTTTTCTTCGTCTTCTTGCTTCATCCTTATCTGGTGATAACCTGAGTAAGCATCCAGAAAGGAGAGTCGTGCGCATCCGGCGGTGGAGTCGACGATCTGGTCGATTCGGGGTAGCGGGAAGTGATCCTTTGGACAGCACTTGTTCAGCGCTGTGAAGTCCACGCACATCCGAAGGATGTCTGTATGCTTCTTTTCTACGAGTACGGGGTTGGCCACCCATTGTGATTTCTTGATTTCCCTAATGAATCCTGCTGCGAGTAACCGGTCGACTTCAGATTCGACTGCGGTTCGCTTTGGGCCGGAGATTCGACGCATCGTTTGCTTGACTGGCTTTGCATCTGGAAACAATTGGAGAGAGTGCTCGGCGAATTCCCTGGGAATACCTGGCATGTCGGCTGGACACCACGCAAATATTTCCCAGTTCTCACGGAGGAATTCGACGAGCGCGCCTTCCTATGCGATAGGCAGGCTCGAAGATATGTTGACTGTCTTGGACGGATCGGTCGGGTGCACCTGATGCGACCTTGTGTCATTTGTAGCATTGAAGGATCTGTCGACTGCCAACTTCTTATGCTCTGGAAGGAGTGTGCGGTCGTTGGTAATCGCCAAGTCGGCGAGTGATTCTTCCACCCCGAACATCTCGGAGATTTTGCTGAACTCGCGGTCGCAAGCATCGGACCTTTGAAAGTTTCCACGGACAGTGATGACTCCCTTTGGTCCTGGCATCTTCAGCGTGAGGTACGCGTAGTGTGGCACCGCCATGAATCGAGCAAACGTCGGGCGACCAAGAATAGCATGGTATTGTGATTTCCAGTCGACGACCTCGAACTCAATCGACTCTGTCCTGAAGTGGCTTTTGTCCCCGAACGTAACGTCGAGTTGTATGGTGCCTTCTGGGCTAATTGCTTTGCCAGGAACAATACCGTGGAAGGTATTTGAAGATTTTGGGAGGTTTTCGACTGACCTGTTCATTTTGCGGAGCGTGTCCGCGAAGATGATGTTTATGCCGCTGCCTCCATCCATGAAGACCTTGGTCATGGCGTAGCCTCCTATTTGCGCGTCGAGTACCAGAGCCGCATGCCCTGGTCGAACTACAGCTGGGGGATGATCCTCTCGACTGAAGCTTATGATGGTTTCCGATCCCTTCAGAAAATCTGGCACGGCAGGAGGTGCCATGACAGCCATGTTCACTTGTCTAGTGATTAGCTTTTGCTGCCTGTTGGAGGGGCGACCCTTTTGTATCATGTACATCTGCCCGTGGGGCTGTGGATATTGATCATCTTCCGCCCGTAGTACGGGTTGTATGGCACCTGCGAGGTTTGCGCCTGGAGCAGGCTGTGGTGGTGGTTGTGGTGGCGGCTGTGGCGCCATGAGAGCGGGCACAGCGTTCGGCTGTGGTGCGGGTGCAGGCGTGGGCTGAGCATGCTGGGCCGTACCTTTTGAGTCGTATCATGTAGTCAGTCGCCATTTGGTCGAATTCCCTGCAGTTCCTTAGGGTGTGATTGGAGCGTAGTTTTCCGTCGTCCCCCTTGAAGAGGTGGAATCTGCACCAGTCGTCCATCTTTTCCTCGAATGACCGCTCGGGTTTTGCGTCGCTACGTTTGCGCCATTCTTGCCTTTTGTAGCTGTCGCTCCGCTGCTCGCGATCTCGACTGTCCCGTCGATCATCCGAGCGTCGATTGCTTCTATCTTGGTCTTCCCGGGTTGTGTGTATCCAGCCGCCATGAACTCGGGTCTGTTATCGTCGTAAGGACGTTTGGAACGTTTGCGCCTGCGATCTTCTCTGTATGAATCTCTGCGGCCTCGACTGCCGCTTTCGTAGTTGTCGCGTGTTGGGGAAGCACGGGATCTGCGTACAGAATCCTCTCCATCTGCCCACTCAGTCGCAACTTTGATGAGGTCAGCCAGGGAGGTTGGCTTTTCACGACCAAGTGCCTCTTTGAAGTCCTTCCTGGCGAGACCTTGTATGAAGGCATCCATGGCCCTGTCTTCTGACACTTTGCCAACCGAATTGCGTATTTCGGTCCACCGCCGTATGTATGATCTCAACGACTCGTCTGATCGTTGAGTGCATGTCCTTAATTCCTCGAATGTCTTCGGGCGCTCACACAGAGGCTCGAAGTTTTTGATGAAGTCTCTGCGGAAATCGTCCCACGAGTCGTATGATGGAGGGAGCGACTTGAGCCAGTCGCGGGCAGTTCCTTCGAGCATAAGTCGTATGTACTGCATCGCCGTGGTGTTCGTGCCACGCTGGCATGCCACGGCGAGTCTGTAATCTTCTAACCACCCAGAAGGTTCTTGGCGACCGTTGTACTTGGGTTGTTCGCCTGTCAACTTGAACCGTTTGGGCATCCGCGTCTCACGGATGCGTCGAGTGAAGCACAATGCTCCGCATGGCTCTGGTCACGATCAGAGTATGAATCGCTGCTATAGGATCTTCGAGATCTGCTTCTGCTGGACCTGTGCCGGCGCGTGCTTCTCCTTCCTTCATCCGAGTGGTGGCTGCGACCACTGCGATGATGTGCTGCGTGTCGTGAGTCGACTATGTCGCGATCGCGATTCCTTGCTGGAGTTTTATCTTCTGGCTGTATAGCCTGTGCCGCTAGAGCTAGCGATTTGAGTTGTTGGCGATGCAGGGCTGCGTTAGGGTCATTCGCCGGAGGTTGCATTGCCTTGAGGTAAGCACCTACGGAGAATAATGCACCCGCAGCAGTTTTGGGCACTGGGATTCCATTAGCGTCCTCTGTCATGAACGACAGGTTACGGGTGATTGCTACCCTTTCATGTTCTGGAAGGCTTGCCAACCGCGACCTGGGTCGTGGGGTTGGTTGCATTGTGGACCCGAGGGATTGCTCCCTTCTTCGGGCACTCGAGAGGCTGGCTTGCCTTTTGCGCTCCTCGAGCGTCGCTCGGTAGTTTTGCAGTCGAATTGACTCCTGCCAGTTGAAGTACTGGAAGGTCAACATCTCCTCTGGGGTGAATTTGGTGGCATCATTGTGCACTCCTTTATGACTTTATCTGCTTTTGCTGCCATCTCCTCCGTGATTGTCAAGGTTGTGACCCCATCCGGCATGGTTACCGTGCATGGGAATTGTGCAGGCCTGCGAGCGGCTGCGTCTGCGGATGATTCTGCGGTGAAGGCCACGTAGACCTGATGGGGTGACCCGAGGACAGGTGTATGTGCTGTCGATTCCAGTCATGGACTCGACGTCGCCGTCGAGGCTCATGTCAGAGCCAGTATGTTCATCGAGTAGATCTTCGAGGCGAATTCGTTGTCAGCGTGTTTCGCCTATGCTCATCTCGGTGTTGGCGAGGCCATTATGGATGTCTGAGCCGAGGTTGGTTGGTGAAGATCTCCGAGTCGACGTTGCTGTCGTTATGAATCGCGGGCTCGTAGAAGTCGTCGAGGGAGATCCCGCAGTCGAAACTTTCGTCGAGTGGTAGGTTGAAGTCGACGTTGCTTGTGCGGTATGCTGATTCTGCCTCTCCCCTTGGAGTTCCGTCATCATGAACCTGTCGAGCTCGCCGGTCGACATGGTTGTTGCGGGCGAGCAGGCTTCAGGAATCGACGACGGGGCGAGAGCAGTCGACGGAGCCTCGAGTGCGCCCAGCACCGGTTGTTGCGGATCTGTCGAGTCCTGCGTACCAAGGTTGTTTACGAAAAAATTGAATGCTCCAACGTTAAGCTCAAACCTGATTCAAGGCCAGAAAACGCCTCCTGAAGCTCTGGCGAGTGCGGATTGAAATTCATTGGAAGAGAAGATGCGCTTTTTGCGGGTGAAGCGGGCAGGCCGCCGCTTTTCGAGTAGGTCGGCGAGTCGCCGTGTGTCGCCTGGATGGCGAGTTGCGTTTGCTGACATGGCCGGCGAGTTGCCGTTTGCAGATGAGATCGGCGAGTTGCCGTTTGCTGGTGTGATCGGCGATTTGCCGTTTGCTGTTGGGACCGGCGAAACTTCGAGTCCAGCGCTATTCTTTCCCACAGACGGCGCCACTTGACGAGGGGTAGACTCATCAAGACCCATGGTTAAGGTCCCTAGGTTATGAATATGGGGGAGAGAACGTGGTAGAGCTGGAAGTATCGTCGGCTGACAAGCAGGGCAAAGATTTTACCCAGGTTCAGGGCCCTCGTGTGGAGGTAACACCCCTACGTCCTGCCTGTCTGTTATTGCTTTGTGAATATGATGGTTACAAGAGTCCCGGCGAGATGTCGATCTCGCTAGGGTTTTGGTGGCTCTGAAAGTACGTGGTCTGGTTCGATGGCCCTCCCAGTCCTTAAATAATAGGCTGGGTCTCGGGTGTTCGTAACCGACTCGATTTACAAGTAAGGAAACTCTAAACCGACTATTGC